>MNCI01025684.1:553008-595842 GCA_015680685.1 Gnetum montanum
CGTCCCCAAAAGTATTTCAGGGTTTCAACATCGACAACCCTCAACGTCCCCCACCCCTGCAGCCTCCCACAACCCCCACAAATCTTCTTTACTTTCATAATATTTTGGGGGATGTTAGACCTCAAAAAATATTAATAATAAGCAAAGAAAATTCAAAGTAAATCACATAATACTAAGTAGATACCATAAAAAATATGGAAAGAAAAAGCTTTTCGATTTTAAGTCTATCTATGCACGTGTATAACTTTACAATTGATAGTTAGAAAAAATAAATGAAGAAAATTAATTAATAGTAGGAAGGAAGGTCCTAATCCTAATATAATATATATAACTTTTCAACATCGATGCTTAAACTTAAAATAGCAAATTGATTCAATATAAAGAGTTGTGGCTTAAAACCAACATTTGTTTCAAAGCAAAAAAGTGGTACCATTGGTAGAAGATATTTATCTCATTGCTTATTATTGATCTTATGTCGAGAATATTTACTATCAACTATAACCTTCTTGTCTACACTTGTTTTAATCTTTGAGTTAAGATTGCAAATAGGAGTAGATAGAGCTATGGTTGGCTCCTTTTTAACCAACTTTATTTATCAAAATTTTTCCAATTGAGAATGATCCATCTGGTGGCAAAAAGATGTGGGCTTCATCTTTTCTTGACAAGAGCTTCTCTATCACCATTTCTTAGTTTTGACATGTCGATACTACTTTCATAACATTTTGAATAATCTATAGCACTTTTATCCTCTCTACAGTCACTTATGTAAGCCAAATGTTTGAAGTTTTATCAATCTCAAGGATTTCTTGCAAAGATATTTTGGCAAAAAAAAATTTAGTGAAGAATGATCTAAAGAGTAAGAATACTAATGTCTCTTAGAAAATAGAGACTATAAAGAATTATAAATCTTTTGATTTTGTTTTACCTAATGATTTATATGAATTTTTATCCAAAGATATCACTTCTCAATATACCTTTCTGCAAATTATTGAATTTATTCACCCAAACAAGGGTTTTACATTAGTGATTCAAGCTATTCTTGAATGCTATGGAAATACGATTTTGCATGTTTGCTATTTTTCTAGATTATTATTACTTGTCAAATTAACCAATTCTAAAATAGTTAAGAAATCTTTAGATCTTAACTTTTTTATAGAGTAATGCAATACTTTTATTGCTTAAGAATGGAAAGTGAATTTTGATCCAAATTCTTCTATTTATTCTAAAGCTCCTTTCTAGATTGAATTAGAAAATCTTTCTTTTATTTTTCAAAGTGTTAAAAAGGAAATTGTTAATAGCATTGGTACAATTATCAAACCAAAGTAAAAAACATTACTAGATGATGTGCAACACATACGTTATTTCATAGAAATTGATTTATAATAGGGAAAGTTGAAATTAAAACTCCATGTAGGCAATGAGTATTTTTCTTAGAAAATTACATTTTACAAGGATGTTGCAACTATTATTATCTTGAAAGTTATGTTATTAAGATTTTTCCTCTTCTCTAAACAAAAAGTTGTTTGTGAGGAAAAGAAACAATAATTTTCAGAAAAGACAAATAATGGTAATTTTTAGCAAGCATAAATGAAATCATCTTCAATAAGTTCTCAACCTTTTACTAATCAATTTATATTTAAGGATGCTAGTAAAATCGTGATATATAAAGAGAATTCATCTTTAGAACAAAATATTTTTTAGTAGGGATGAGCAATGAAAATGCTAATAATGAAGGATTTTGGTTAGTACAATGCAAAAAGAAGAGGACTACACATATTGATTTCAATTCAAAAACCCATAAGGTATCTCCTTCTCTCTCTCTCTTTCTCCTATTGTTTCAAATGTATTTTTATCTTACAATGTTTTTCATCTATTAGTAATATGGATTGTAAGATAAATACTAAACTTGAAAAATCAAAGATATGGACCTCCTCCACCACATCTCAATGTTAATTTTATCATAGAATATTTGAGATCTTTTGATAAGTCCCAAGCAAAGATTGCTAAGGAGTATCTTTCAAACTAGCATTTGTCCCATATTTTCTTTTTATTTTATTTTATTTTTTTGCAAAAGATTAATATTTTATTTAATGATATTAGTATTTTTTGTAAATGCATTTTAAAGAACGATATTTTTTGTTTGTTTTATTTTATGCTACACATGAAGTTTATAAAGGATATTTTGATATTCTAGTTAATAAAAATTGGACTAGAAAAGTTTCAAATGTTGGCTTTGATAGCCTTAGAAGAGTACTTTGAATTATTTGTCATAATGAAAAAATGGATTGTAATCTCTATAATATTTATGCTTCTAATAATTTAAAAGATCAATTAGAGGTATAGAAATATCTCCCATCTCAACCTAATGTTTCTTAGATTCTTGGAGGTGATTTTAATATAGTTGAAAGTTATTTAGATGAACTTGCTGGTCTTCCTTCTATGATGTCTTTTTAAGAAAAAGAAGAACAGTGAAATTTTAAAGAAAATTTACATTTTGATGTTAGCACTTCATTTTTATATCATTCTCATTAGAAGAATAATACTTGGTATTATTATCAGTAACAAACTAATAGAATTTATTGTTGGATTGATAGATTTTGCATTTATAATGTTTCTTTTTCGAAGTTGACAAGTAGAAGTGCATACATATGCAACTTCATTAAACCATTTTCCTATTAATATTTTTCTTTCCAAGGTTAATTTTTCCTCCTTTTGAAAGTAGTATTTTTTTCATATAAATGCTAATATATTTACAAGACCTAATGGTAAAAATATTTTAAATTATTTGTAGAATGTAGAAAAAAAAACCTACCAATAATACTGGTTAGATTGTTTGGTGGCAATGAACTACTTGTAGAGTTAGAAATTATGCTACAAGGTTTGAAAAACAATTTGCTAAGTGAAAGTGTCAAGGTAAGGAATAGCTTGTAGAATCTGTCAAGAAAATGCAAATTTTTTTAGCTTAGAATACATTTTATTTTGAAACTCAAAGATATTTGGCTAAAGCTTGATATTCTAAACAATATTAAGATGTTTTTGAAGTTAAAAGTGCTCTCACTAAAGGGTACATTTCCTAGCTAAAAATTGAAGATGAACCTTATAAGAAGTTTTAAAATTTCTCAAAGGGTCAAGTACCTAAATTATAATTGATTTATATAAATGATTTCATCACTAGAGATCCTGAGACTATTAACAATTTCTTAGCAAATCACTTGCTTCTAAAGATTTTAGCAAGGAAACCTTCGAGGCCTCTATTGTGCATATTCTCCATCTTATAATAGAAGCATATTAAAGTATTCTTAAAGTAAAAATTATAATGGAAGAAATCGAAGTAACAATTTTTAATTTAGCATGTGGTAAGGCTCCAAGATTTGATGGGTTTCCAATTAAATTTTTAAAGAAGCATTAGGACATTGTTGAAGATGATCTCTTTCATGAATTCCAAGAAGCTATTTAAAAAATTTCTCTTAATAAAAATATTAACAAAGGTATTATTCATCTTCTTCCTAAAAATGGTGATCTTTGATGTATTGGTAATTGGAGGTCTACTACCCTTTTTAACAACACATAAAATTTTAGCAAAATTAATGGCTTGTCAAATTTAAAAGGTTATAGAGGAAATCATAAAACATGAAGAGAATATCTTAAATATCTTAAAGGTAGAAATATCTTAAATACTGTTATTGTAGCTTGGAAGGGAATGCAATGGGCTTCTAATACTAACCAAGGCACTACTTTTATTAAGTTAGAATATCCTAAAGCTTATGGCAAGATTAACTAGAATTTTATTATTGCTTATCTTCAAGATTTTAGTTAGATGTTTGTCTCCTAGGAAATGAATTCATATTCTTATTAATGGTGGAGCTCAAGAATATGTAACCTCTACCAAGACTATGAAAAGATTGGATTTGTTTTGAAAACACCCATTCCAATTCAAGAAATAGCTAGAACATGATGAATAAGCATGGAAATGGCTAGGAAGAAGGTGAGAAGACTTGGGAAACATCTAAAAGCCCTCAAGTTGAGTTGAGAAAAGGTTTTCAGGGTTTTTATCTTCTAGTTTAACATAAGTATTGATGTATTCATCATTTTTCATATTTGATGATTATTTTATTCATCTTGTCCATGTCCTACTCAATGATGCTAATGCTCAAGTTGCTATAAATTTTGGATTGAGTTCCTTCTTTTCTCTTCAATAATCACATCATCAATGTAATCTCCTTGTTCTCTATCTTTTTATTATTTCTATAGACTTTCTTTCACATAATTCTACATTTTGATCTATAAAGGAATATCTAGAATATTATTAAGAAAATTTCAATTAATGATTAAGGTGTACATTTGCTAACATGCACTTTGTAAAAGATTCTTTTTCTATTATTAACAATTCTTTGCAACATATTAATACTTTATTAGCTAGAGTGGAGGAATATTTCAAATTATTTGGATATCGTATCAATTGGTAAAAATATGCCATTTATTGTAATGAAAATATTAATGAGTAGGTTATTCTCAAGCCTTGAAAAATCTTGGCCCTTGTTAGCAAAGTTTTAATCATTAAGAAGATACTTCAATCTACTCATGTTTATTACATCAATTGTTGGACTTCTTCAAAAATTTCTTATGATAGAATTGATTATATTATCCATCAATGATGAGCAGCGAGGTACCCCTACGCTCAACCATATGAATACGAGTGTTTCATGCATGATCCAGTCGAATTCCAAGGACTAAGTGCTTATGTGCCCTTGTGGAACAAGGATGGGTTGGTTGATCATTATCTTGTCAAGTTGGCCTGTATGTCACGATTGTATGGTTAAGTAAGCTTGAGGCATATGATTTTTTATAGCTTTTATGTTTTTATGTCCTACGCTAGTAGGGAAGGAAACAGGTAACTAAGTGACTAGTTTAACTTAAGTACTCATTAATTAAGTTCTAACTAATCCTAACACCAGCATCCGTTCCCACTTGCCGTACACATCCTGAACCAGTGCAACACTATTAGGATTACCAAACGCTTTACTAGGTTACCAAGTGTTACATGCATACTCAAAGTGGTCATGCTTGTGTAATTTAACGATTTGCTTAATTGATCAAAATGAATTGTTGTGCTAATAACAAAAATGTAAAGTGCATAAAATAAAATAAAATAAAATAAAATAAAATAAATGCATAAGAAAATAACATAAAATAAATGCGTAAGAAAAAAAATCTCAAGTGATGCAAGAATGAATTCTTAGGTCATGATGTTGTTTATTGAAGGCCTTGTGTAATTCGTTAGATGATAGGGCAACTAATCGATTTTCATCTAGCAAGTTAAGGGTTACTAACCACTGTTTCTGTGCTAGATCAAGGTCAAGGTTGAGGTCACATGCTATGGATAGTGTACGGAGCTTAGTTTGAATGGGAAGCACTGATAATTTACTGTACACTAACTCATAAGGAGAGTAGCCTGTATGGAGTTTCCATGTGGAAAGGTATGCCCAAAGAGCATCGTTTAGTTTAGTGATCTAGTCTCACCTAAACTTGCTAATGGTTCTTATCAATATCTTTGTAATCTCCTTGTTGGTGACTTCTGCTTGACTGTTCGCTTAGGGGTGGTATGGTGTAGTCAATTTATGCTCAACTCCTAAGCATTACATTAATTTTTGAAAAGTTGCACCTGTGAAGTGTGTACCATTGTCTAAAATAAGTGCACGTGACACATCAAACCTATTTATGATTTTTTGTTGAACAAATCGTGCAGCTGTAGATGATGTACAATCCTTAACAACAGTTGCTTTAGCCCATTTTGTTAGGTAATCAATGCCAACAAAGATATAAGCTTTTCCATTGGACATTGGTGTAATCAGCCCCATAAAATCAATTTCCCAAATGTTGAAGGGTTCTAACCGTTGAATCCATTATTGTGGACTCTCCATTCTAGTAGTTATTCCCCCATCATGTTGATAGTGCTCACAAGATTGGACGAAACGATGGGCATCCCGAAATAATGTAGGCCAATAATATCCTGCAAGTAGGATCTTAATGGTCATTCATCTCCCAGCGTAATGACCCCCACATGGACCCTCATGAGCATATTGGAGAACTCACAGTTGATCTATATCGGGAACACACCATTGAACTAATTCATCAGGACACACTTTGTAAAGTTTCCCATTGATCTCTATAAAATACTTAGCTCGGTGAAGAAACTGTTGTTTCTTCTTAAGGTTTAACTCATGTGGTGTTTGTTGGGGGAGGAGATAGGTAAGAATGCTACTGTACTAGTTTGTCTCCATGAGTGATTGATTATTCACTACACTAGCAAAGAGAAATTCATGAGGGAAATGATTAGAAATTGGATACTCATCCTCTTTGTTGTCCCATCGCAACCGAGATAAATGATCAGCAACTACATTCTCGGTGCCCTTGCGATCAATCATTGTTAAATCAAACTCTTGTAAGATTACAAGCCATCGTATGATACAAGGGCTTACCATTGGCTTATTCATGAGGAACCGAATTGCACTATGATCTGTATGTATATATACTTTATATCCCAATACATAGTGTCTAAAATTTTCTAGTGCAAACACTACAGCCATTAATTCTTTCTCTGTGGTAGTGTAGTTCAGTTGTGCATCAACAATACTTCTACTTTCACAGTGGATGTAATAAGGATGCTTTTGGTCATCAAATTATGTAAGTACAACTCCTAAAGCATAGTTGGACGCGTCAGTCATGATATGGAATGGTTTGGACCAGTCAGGAGCTTGTAGAATGGGTGTTTCTACTAGCTTCTATTTCAGAGTTTGGAAAGCTAATTCACATTCCCTAGTCCACTTGAAAGGTACATCCTTTTTTGGTAATTCCACCAATGGTTTGGAAACCTTTGAAAAGTTCTTAATAAATCTCCTATAGTAGCCAGTATGTCCAAGGAATGATCGAATATATTTGATAGTTTCTGGTTGATGGGTAATTCCTTGGATAATTTTGATTTTCTTGGGGTTTACCTTTATCCCTGTGTGTGAGATTTTGTGTCCTAGTACTACGCCTTCTTAGACCATCAAATAGCTTTTCTACTAGTTGAGCCTCAAATTGGTTTCTACACATCTTTTTAACACTTTCTCCAACTAGTCCAACGCTTGATCAAAGTTTGCTCCATAAGTGGAGAAGTCATCCATAAAGACCTCCACACCATTCCCTATCTACTGTTGAAATATGCTTAGAACTAGTCATTGAAATGTTGTAGGGGCATTGCATAAGCCAAACGACATCTGTTTGTATGCCAACATTCCCCAAAGACTGGTGAACATAGTCTTGGCTTGGTCTTCTGGGGCTATTTGTATTTGGTTATATTCGCTATATCCATCCAGAAAACTATAATAGTAATGTCCTGTGATGGTGTCTAAGACTTGGTCGACAAATGGCAATGGAAAGTGATATTTGAATGTTGCCATATTTAGTAGCCTGAAATCTATGCACACCCTCAATTTGTCTCCCTTTTTAGGCACAATAACTAAGGGGCTAACCCATTCGCTATTAGCAATGGGGTATATGAACCCAGCCTTGAGAAGCTATTTGATTTCTTCCTTAACTACTTGCTTTAGCTTATGGTTCAATTACCTCTACGGTCGTCTTCAAGGCTTCATGGAGGGGTCAATGTAAATTCTATGTTAGCATATCCTAGGATCTATTTCAGTTAATTTAGGATATGACCAAGTGAAGGCTTCCGACCACTTATTTATTACCTTTAGTAGTTCTTCTTTCTATTGAGGAGCAAGCTTAGCGTTGATAATTACCGATTTTCCATTTTTAAGGAACATGTATTCCATACCAGTGGGCAATGATTTTAGCTTAAGGGACTCCTGCTTAAATTTCTCAAGGATTTTCAACTTTTCCCAGTTGATATTGCTCAATCAGTTGTGGTGGAGTTCCACTAGAATAATATGTTAAGGGTTGGTGGAACTGCCTTGGGTTACCTTGAGGATAAGGTAACCTTTGGGGTGTTTGCCTTTTGTTTAATCGTGGATTGAGTGCAGACACCCAAGACTCCTGCAAATGTGAGATTATAGGGCAACATCCCTTAGGATGGTCATATTGACATATCTCACATCCACTATCATTGTCTGTTTCTGAATCCACAACCTCTTCAATGATGGCAAATTTTCCCTTATCCTTGCTACGTGCATGTTCAGCCTCTTTCCTGTTTCTTTTCTCACTATCTTGCTCTCTAGACTCCTCTACTATTTTAAGAATAGTTTGAAATTTATTATTTAGGGAATCCCACATTTGATCTACCTTTTCCGAAACTTCTGATGTCATCTTTTGGATAGGCAAAGTTTTCCTATTCACCATCTCTTTGAGTGGTGACTCTTCTTCATCCTCATAATATCTTACTCCCCTCTTTCAAAGGGAAGGATCTCGATTATACTCTTTTGCACTTTCTCTCTTCCCTAGCTCACCTTCTTCCTTAGCAACTTGCTCCAATAGTCTTTGAATTTAATGAGACCTAAGCTCGGATAGTCTCCCTTGGGCATAAGTCTAAAGGGTTCTTCTTGTTTCATGCCTAAGCCCATCCACGAGATGGCATAGTTGATCCCTTTGTGAATAACCATGGCTAGGAAAATGATGTAACAATGCATAGTATCAGCCCATGGCAACATCAAGGGTTCATGTCCTCCTTATTTCCAGCCTTGGATTTGCTTTCGCAAGTTAGACAGTCGAGAGTACGTTTGGCACTTGTCATTAAATAGTTCTAACATAGTACTCCACCTACGAATGGATTCTGGTTCGAAAGACCAGTACCAGCTTTTCACTTCTTTAACTAATGTTCATGGGAATAACTAAGTTTTTTTCATTCATTCTCTATGTTCTGTAAGGCACATGCATCATGGAATGCTTGTAAATGATTCTAAGGATCAGCGTTGTATCCCCCTTCAAATCGTGGGATGTTGTTAATATCTAAACTCTTGATCCTACTATCTTTTTGATGCCTTGTTGGAATTCTAATAGCCTCAATTATGTCCAACATACTTCAAGTAGTGAGGAGGGGTTCATCATGGTTGTCTCGTCCATGGTGTCTATGATGCCTACATTGTTCCCTACTCTCCCTTCTTCTATGTTGTGACTATCTAGAGTGCCCTTGTCCCCTTTCCTGGCATTTTTTGTCTATGAATTCCACTTTGCCTACCTTTATCCCCATGATCTTTTTCCTTATGACCACATCTAGATATTGAAGAAGAGGGTAAAGGAGATGATGAAGGTAAAGAAGAAGGAGAACCGTCACCATAACGATGTTTGCTACCTTCTCTTCTGCGGTCTTGGCCCTGATCGCGATTACGGTCAAAATGTCCACCTTTAGCATGAGTTCATGTCCCTTTTTCGAATCCTTTGTGCCCGTGGGTATCAGAACCTAGGTTATGAATAGTGGAATGAAGGTTCTGATACACAACCCCTTGGCCAAAGTCAAGGGGAGGAACATCATTGTGTGGCTGACTGCCTGAGGTAGGTTCACCACCCTTATTTTCGCTTAAGACATGTGGGGCATCCTGGGACAACTTATCCTTCAAAGACTTATGATGTCTCTCATATTGCAAGTCCCTTTGACATTGTGCCTCTGTGGGATAGTATTCTCTCGAGTCATGATCTTGCACAACGTATTCTACATGTAAGTGTAGCATGCCAATTCGTGTTACAGCACGAAGAAGCATGCTTAGGACTGAACGATTGGAAGGTAATACTATGTTACCTTCTAATTCTTGCCAATTCAATTGTTCATCTTGATGGAGGATAAAGGTGAAGTTTGGTATATACTCATTGGGATGAATATATACCACTCAAACTTGTTGAGGAACTGGCAGATCAACGTCATGTGTATTACACCGCTGACTGTTTCCTATTTCAAACTTAGGTGGTGAGCTACTTTTGTACATAGTAGGAGACATACTTGTTTGTTCAGTGTGCAATGTATTCTTGTTTATTATTTTCTCAACCAACCCAAAGGGTTTGTTCCAACAATGTGAATGATTTCCTAAGTTCTAATTAGTGCACAAACAACTAAGTCCCTGGCAACGATGCCAATGATGAGCGGCAAGGTACCCCTACGCTCAACCATAGAAATATGAGTGTTTCACACACAATCTAGTCAAATTCCAAGGACTAAGTGCTTATGCGCCCTTGTGGAACAAGAACAGGTTGGTTGATCATTGTTTTCCCAAGCTTACTTATATGTCACAATTGTATGGTTAAGTAAGCTTAAGGCATATGATTTTTATAGCTTTTATGTTTTTATGTCTTTCTAATGAGTCATGAATTTGCTGATAGCTGCAATATCGCACCCACAATATCACACCTGCGATATTGCATCCACAATCTCATTGCCAACATGATATCGCATACGCGATATCGCAACCTAGCCACGATATCGCATACGCGATATCACAACCTATATCCTTATCTATAAATAAGAGGTAGAAAGATTCGATAGACAGCTTTTGTCAATTTTAGTTTAAGTGTTTTATTTTCTTTCTCTCCCTTTTTCCTCCTAATGTATGCTCGTAGTGTGATGATTGTAATTGTACGACATCCTTTATTCGAGTGTGACGTACTTGGACACGTACATGATCGAAAATAAAGATCGAGATTACTTCATCATTGTAGCATTCACTTAGTTTAATTATCTAATTGTTATTGTTATTTGCTGCTTTCCTAGTTAATCTCTCTCAACCTTAAACTCATGTTAAACGTGAAATAAGTATGACTTGATTACGAGCATTTAAGTGTGACTACTTGGTAACCCAGTAGCGTACCTAGGATCTGCACTTGGTAATCCTAGTGGTAGTCATGCATGAAGTCCAAGATGTGTATGGATAATCAAGGAATGGATGCTCATTGCACTTAGGCTAGTTTAGATTCTCTCACCCTCTCTCTCCTAGATTAGTGAATATTACTTTCCATTGCCTTTAGGAGTAGCGTTAGATTAGAAACTGCATCATACACCTCACTCTGGACTAAACCATATGTGAGAAAGCTAATACTAGTCTAGGTGGGAAGACAGCGAACTGCGACCTAAGGCTAACTATCTAGATGCCACAACTAGTTCGTCTGTGGAGTTCGACTCATCATTGGCACCGTTGTTGGGGACGGTGCTAGTTATCTAGATTAGTTATATCATACAAGGTTTCTATATAGGAATTAACGATATATCTTTTAGGAAGAAATAATTATAAAAAGTCACATATAAATTCACACAAAATTTCACAACCACGCCTCTCCTACAAGACTACGATAATACCACATCTAGTGAGGCAATTCATTGGAGAACCAACAAATTATTTGACAATGAAGATTGGAGTACGCAATCCAAAGTGGGGGTTTCTTATGAACATAAATGAAGGAAACATTGTCCAAACACATGAAAGCATAACTTACCTAATGATGATGAACCCCTACTAGCCACTACAAGCCTAATGCGAATACAAGAGGCTGTTCGAATCTCACGTAGGCATTGTAAAGAGAGCTGTCTACCCAGGCTCGATTTAAACAACTTTCCCAATTTCTTAGGAGGCTATGACTTATATCCACAACAACACTTACAAGCCTTCTATGATGCCTGTACATGGAACAACATTGATAATGGTTGGCAAAAACTCAAGCTCTTCCCTATGACACTCGTTGGCCAAGCAAAAGTATGGTGTAGATCGTTAAAACTGAATTCAATACGACGTTGGTCAACAATGGTAGAACTCTTTAACGAAAGATATCAAACCTATGCAAGAGTTTCAGCCTTAAGGAAACAAATCCAAGAGTGGAAACAAGCATAACATGAACCCTTGGACATGGCCTTAGAAAGATATTATGCACTGTTAAACAACTATCCATGCCATGGGTTCTTTGAGGAAAGGCTAATGTATCATGTCATTGATGGGCTTCGTGATGAAATAAGAAAGACCCTAGGGATGTATGCCCAAGGTCAATTATACAAACTCTGAACCCATCAACTCCAAGAGCTTATTAAGTGGGTAGCAAAAGAAGAAGGTGAAATGGCTAGATGGGAGAGTGTTGAAAAACATCAACGGGACCAAAATCTCAACCTAACGAAGGTCCATAATCACAAAAAGGAGAAATCAACCTATCATAAGGAGAAAGAACCATCTTTTCTAGTACAACAATCATTAGAGGAAGTCGAGGCAAAGATCAATAAGATGTTGGAATGGACATATAAAAAGTGTGGAGAATGTATCAATATTATTGGAGATAGAGTTTTGACAACTCGAGAAACAGGACAAAATATCATTAGACAATCAGGAAGAAGGGATGAAGAAAATAAGAGCTCAACTACCAATCATATGTATGAATGCAACATTTGCTTGTACAATCCCCCCAAGGGCCAGTGCCAATCCTGTTACATCTATATGAGCATTGGGGAAGCATGTTACACCTAGAGTTCATACAGAGATACTATGTTCGATCACAGTGGCAACAATCCTAGTCATGGGGGAAGCCACCCCTAAACTAGAGACACCCTTCATATCATTCGAACCCAAATGCTTATCTAGTTCAACATCCTGTTTTCCCAAGTGGGCCAACATACTCTATCTCACCGCACTACCATTCTCCTCAATACTATCAGCCCATGTCCTCAACACAACCATCGCCTTGTGCACTTTACACTTCTCCTAATTTTCAAAATTGTCATCCTTTCCCTCCTTCTACATCACCACCAACTGTTCCTAAGGTGTCTACACCATAGCAATAACCCACGAATGTTACTTGTGGTACTATTGCCAAAAATAGTAAGAGGCCTCCTCAACATCCAAAGCGTCCCTTCTTTAAACATGATCGTAGGAAGGGACAACACGATTCCAAGGCCACTGCATCCTCCAACTTAGCACAAGTCCAACACTGTGGTGCACGCTCCTCTTCAAACCCAACGTCTCCTATCACTTCATCAAGGCCACCAACTAACACTCCAAGAACCATACGGCCCAATGAACATAGTCATGGAAGGCAACATCCCAATTCTTGCATACCATCTAACGGTCTTAAATATCATAGTGGGTCAACTCGTTATTAGGGAACTACATCATATAAATTGCCCCACTATGCTTACTAGAATCAGGTGTGTGAACCCCGATGGGGTAAGTACACCCAAGTTCCAATATTTCCAACATGCAAGGATCCCCATCATCATTTATTAATCCTTGCCATCCTCAACCATTTAGCTATGAGGGATATCCCCCATTCTAATAGCAAGCAGGATTAATAAATACTTTTCATTTTCTTTAATTTTACAACTTTTTGTTTTCTAGTTTTTCATTTTTCAATTTCTTGTTTTATCTTTTTTTCTTTTTGTCTTTTTATGTTTTTATAAGTAATCTCATCTATGAATAAAACACTCATGTGGCTCATTGGTTGAGGTGTGTTCTATGTTATCGAGTCACAAGCGATCAATTATTCGGACAGTAAGCCCATTACACTCACTCATCCACTCTACAAATAAAGGTTCTGTTCAAGGGTACAGTGATATTCTTGACATTATAAAAACTTAAAATTAATTTTGTGTTCATTGTACCCTGAATGAAGAAGGATGGACCAAGAGGGAATGATTAGGGTGTGACATCAAGGGGACTTGAAGATTCTCTTTGGTGACATCTATGGGAGTTATCATGCAACGTGGTTGTACTAAGATCCTTGTAGATCTAATGAAAAATGGGAGTAAGAGTAAACAAAAGGGCACTCAAAAATCCAATGCTATTCTAGGGGGTCCCACTGGAAAGACATGCACCCATGCCTGAAGGTTGGTGGCTTCTCTGGATTCAGCAATCGAAAAAAAAAGAAAAAAAGAGAGAGAAGGAATTGCTAGAAAATAAAAATCACTCCTCCCTTGAATAAAACACCAAGTGATCATATGCCTTGTTGTTATGGTACTCTCATAGTTTCTCATCATGGGATGAAACAATGCGGTGTCACTGGTTAGAGGAATGGACTTGGTCCTGATCTTGGAATGACGGGTTAATGATATGTTAATCATGATTTTCATGTAGGATTCACTGTACCCTGGGTTAGTTACCTCATGTTCCAATCTCTACGATCCCTTCTATAGTTTGTCTCATCTCATTGTTCGTGTACTTGTAGCTCGTGTCATGTGTAACATAGAATTCTTATCTCATTTCGATGATACTTACATGTGTGTGTGTTGTGGAATCAGTGCAGATTACATTTAACCCTTCTAGTACCCACAGACACTTTTAAGTGTGGTTACGCAAGGGCATTAAAGGTTGGAACTTGCTTTGGGGAGGATCCACTTGCGTAAATTTTGTAATTTGCACTCATGACCCATCTTCCACACACCATTCATTACCCTTAGCATATTGCCAATGATTTTCTTTCCCTTATTACTATCCCTCTGATTCAACGTTCCTATGAACCATCACATAGCCTTTTTCTCTACCATCCGAGGTCCTTATTGATAAATTCCACACCATCATAATTTTTGTGCCTTCAGAACTAGTTGAATTACCCTAGAACCCTTTAACAATTGTCCAGATGTCCTTATTTTACATCGTTTAATTTCAAAAAATATATAGTATTAAAAATTCAATACATTACCTAAGTGTCCTAACTTCGATGAAAATATATACGTGACCCCCTATGCTATTCAACATCATTTGCAACTATTCATGTAGGGGAAGTTCTTCAAATTCCTCTCTACAACTCACGATTGTGCGTCCCTTGCTTTCATATCCATAACTCACTTGCTGGTACTCTGATTTTCATTCTGTTTGAACCTACTTGAAGCCAGAGTGTTCAGCTTAGTTGTGGGGGAGGGGCACACACCGAATAGCACATAAATGTTTTGAAATTTATCATCACCCGAAGGACATCTTTAAGGGTAATTAGTTGTAAAATTAAGAATAAAATGTGTCAAAAATAATTTCATCCCCTTAGCTATACCAGAAAATTAAATTTGGAAACCACCTAAGCAAAGAGGACTCAACATTATAATCTTTTGGGGACGTGTTCTTCCAATAATTAACATCACATGGAAATAAAGTAAATCTATTAAGGGAAGCAGTAAGACATAACCTAACTTTGGTAACAACCTTACTAATGATTAGCCCCATGTGATTGTAGATGGCCTTGAAACATGGACAATAGGAAGGTCCTACTCAATGTGTGATCAAACAACCTAGGAGAGGTGAAGGACAAGTTTCTACTGAACAACATACAGAGTAGGAGGAACAATCATTTAGTATCCACCAAGAAGACCCTGCTACTGTACAATCAAGGTAGGTGAAAGGAGGAGCTGCTGCAGCATCTGAATAGGGACGATATGTCACGCTGACCTAGGATTGTGTTCAGACCATCCATGAAAGGTCCATATTTACTATAGTGATCATGGAATTAAACTTTGGACCTTTCGCAAAATTTTCTCTGGAGGCCATTAGGGATCACCTCAAAGGATCCCCATTATGTCCTACCCTCTCTGAAAGTGGTGCCTGGTACTTAGGGGAAATGTACCAATTTTGTAACAATAAAGAAGAAGGTACCACGGTTAATAATTGTGGTGTGACTGTTGACTTCTCTATTCAAGCCATTTTGGAAGTATTAAACCTTCCGAATACAGGGCCAAAGGTTGCTCAGAACCAGCTAGACACTTTTAGAACTGAGCAACTTAATATAAACTGTTGATAGAGAATAAAAGGGTGGCAAAAGAAAAAGAGAAGGCTGACTGGGATGCCTCTATGACACAAGCGCAAACTTATGTGCATGCCAAGGCACTCAAGGCCTTACAAGAGGAGAAACTCCAGGCCATACTTCAACGCCATCAAATCCCTAAACCTGGAGTGCAAGACAAGGGAAAGACACCCATGGAGGCGCCACCGCCACCAGGAACTACATGATTTCCATCCAATTTTGTAATGATAGGATTTTCTTTTGTGTTGTGTCTCAATTTTGTTCTGACTCCACACTGTGGCATGAATCCATTCTAGCTAGTCAATAATCCCATACCTATCCACTTTGTAATCAATGGAGCTTGTTCTCACTTTAACTCGAGGATGAATTTTCCTTCAGTCGTGGGGGTATGATGAGTCATGAATTTGCTGACAGCCGCGATATTGCACCCACGATATTGCATCCACGATCTCACTGCCGACGCGATATTGCATACGTAATATCGTAGCCTATCTCCTCATTTATAAATAAGAGGTAGACAGATCCGATAGGCAGCTTTTGTTAATTTTAGTTTAAGTGTTTTATTTTCTTTCTCTCCCTTTTTCCTCCCAGTGTATGCCCGCAGTGCGGTGATTGTAATTGTACGACATCCTTTATTTGAGTATGATGTACTTGGACACGCACATGACTGGAAATAAAGATCGAGATTACTTCATCATTGCAGCATTCACTTAGTTTAATTATTTAATTTTTATTGTTATTTTCTACTTTCCTAGTTATTCCCTCTCATCCTTAAACTCATTTTAAACATGAAATGAGTACGACTTGATTATGAACATTTAAGTGTGACTACTTGGTAACCCAGTAGAGTACCTAGGATCTACGGTTGGTAATCCTAGTGGTAGTCTTGCACGAAGTCCAAGATGTTTATGGATAATCAAGGACCAGATGCTCATCGCACTTAGGCTAGTTTAGATTCTCTCACCCTCTCTCTCCTAGATTAGTGAATATTACTTTCCATTACCTTCAAGAGTAGCGTTAGATTAGAAACCACATCATACACCTCACTCTAGACTAAACCATACATGACAAAGCTAATACTAGTCCAGGTGGGAAGACAACGAACTATGACCTAAGGCTAACTATCTAGATGCCACAACTAGTCCATCTATGGAGTTTGACCAGATCGTGCATGTAACGCTCGTATTCGTCTGGTTGAGTGTAGGGGTACCTCACCACTCATCATTGGTGAGGTACCCCTACACTCAACCATATGTAGTGGTGAGGTACCCCTACACTCAACCATACAAATACGAGCGTTACACGCGCAATCCGGTCGAACTCCAAGAACTAAGTGCTTACGCGTCTTATGGAACACTTAAGGTTAATCAATTGTTGTCCTCCCAACCTTACTTGTATTTTTCATGGTTGTATGATTAAGTAAGCTTGAGGCATGTAATTTTTATATCTTTTATCTTTTTATCGCCTACGCTAATAGGGGAAAGGGTGAAGAGACTAAGTAACTAACTTTCACTAATTAGGCTTTAGTTGTCCTAGCATCAGTATTCATTCCCACTTGCCATACACACCTTGAACTAGTGCCACGCTACTGGGATTACCAAACGCTATTCATTACTGGGTTACCAAGCATAGCACATGTGCTCAAAGCAGTCGTATTGAATGCACTTAACTAGGAGTTGAGGGTTGAGAGGGAGTAATTATCTAGGAAAGCATTAAGCATTTAACATTAATTAAGGTCCTATTTAGCTTATTCTATGTACTGAAAGGTTTATCAAAAATTTCGTCTTTATTTCTGTACACAAATATGTGCTCAGGTACAATTTTCTCGAATAAAGATCTGTTCACTTTAAGACTCCTACTGTGGGCACATGGAAATTATTCTATCTCTGGAATGGTAAAACTACTAGAGTCTGGCTAAGGGTATAGATCTAGATGGAGAAAAAATGGAGAGCAGCCTCTTATTTATAGAATTGGTGATGGCCTATGATACCGTGTACTTGATATCGCGGCCCATGTGATATCGCGTCCCATCATACCCCCATGACTGAATGAAAACTCATCCTCGAGTTCCTTACAAAATATTGGGAAGGTATGGGATTATTGACTTGAATGGAACTAATGGTGAATGAGGTAACATGTGAACGGATCATCATTACAATACATGACAAAATTAGTGTTCATGACAACAAGAGTGAACACTATATACAATTGACATCTAGTCTTATTTGGCAGCTAAGAGAGAAGAGAGAAGAGAGAAGAAGTCTGTTGCTGCTAATGCCAAGATTGCACCTTTCATTGTCCATCCATAAGCACATCATCAATCGTGTTCCTTGCATAACTGCTTCAGCACCAAACCATTCCAAGTGTGTCCTCCGAATCCAAGCTATTGTTGTATGATTTCCATCTGCACACACAACACAGTCTTATATTAGCAAGGGTAAATGAATCATAATGCAATTGGTACCTTGCTTTGGTGTAAGGTCCATTGGCTAAGTTGTGGTATGGTTGATACAGATTTGGAGATATAATATTAGTGCCTACTCGAGGTGTAGGGGTTTAGAGAAAATCAAAAAAATTGGACCAGGACCCTCATGACTGAGAGCTAACCTCCGATAGTGAGAGAATGGAAAAAAAGAAAAGGAACAAGAAATATGGAGAAAAAGAAACAATGGCCACACCAATAAAATGGATGTCAAAGATGGAGATGAACAAAATAAATCATGATTATGGGAATTTTTAAGGGAAAGAAATTAACCAATGCACCAAATAGGAATGCCAGTGGATCCTCCCCAAAGCAAGCTCATGCCCTTAATGCCCTGACAATCCCACATTCAAAGAGTCCGTAGGCTCTAGGAATGTCATTTGAAGACAAGAGTTAAAATCTTAACCACAAGAATTTACCAAAAAAAATGCATCCACCAAAATATAGACTACTGATACAACCGGCAATGAGGTGATAAATGGAGAAAGAATGATGGAAAGAAGAGAATGGAATGGAATCTCAAGAACAAGGTGATGTATAGCCCCTTATGTATTAATGGTTAATGTGACTTAGTAGATCTCATTCCAAATCTAGCATCAAACAGACCACATCCAATGACTTCACATTAATACATTTGGCCCATCCAACCACTTGAAGTAACAAGAATGCTTTTGTCAAAGAGTCCCACCATTTTGACAAAAAGAAAGAGGAGAAAGTAGGGAGCGAGAAGGGCCTTAGTTAGAGGGAACATGTTTATTTTGGTTCCATAACCAGTGCTTGTAGCCCAAATGATTATTTTTTCTAAGGGGTGTGTTTTGAATTCCCACTTTTTTTCTTTTTTATTTTTTTTACATGAGAACTACACCATGCAAAGACTTATTATTTTTATTTTCTCAGCTACCCAATAATGTGGCAACATTAGAACAATAAGACAACTCAAAAAGAAAACATCCAAGCATCCAAGAGAATGGCCAGCACAAATGCATCAAATCCCCTTGAAGTCACACCCTTTTCAATCCTTGAGTCCTTCCTTAGTTTGAAAAATGCCCAATCACCGATTCGTTGATAGTTCTTATTATTTTGAAGAAAGGGACTATACAGTTCCAAGCCAAGAGAGACCAAAGAAATTTATGGACACATGGATGATGTGGACTCATTGCCTGCTATATCAAAAGAACCATACCTTAGTATCAACATCATAACTTAAAGGTAAAAACCAAACATTAGCAACCAATAGAATACAGTTCATACCATCATTAGGAGCACTTATTGGATGAGAAACTTAACAAAATGGATAAACACACACACACACACACATACAAATAAAAGAAAAGGTATGAATGATGTTGTAAAACAAAAACAAGAAAAGTTAAATAAATGTGTAAAAACAAAACTCAAAACAGAATTGAGGGTCTCAATTGATCAGCATAGGTTGCCATCTCCCCCATGACTGAATTGAAAGGGAGAGATCCAAAATAACGAGTGAGGTCATCCGCTATCAGAGGTGTAATGTGCACTAGCTGTTCTCAATTCATGGAAGGGTTTGGTCGGTTGCACACAGACTAGTATTCTCCAATCAGAGTACTCATTTGGATTTTCTAAGAGTTTCCAACTTCCCTCGATTGGTGGTTTTAGATTAAGGGTTGGAAGTTGGTGACACTCTTGCTCCAGTGCACATATGCTCTCTACGTGGGTGCAAGTTGGTCCCCCAGTTAGTTCCATGCATATTGGTGGGTTGCTCTCTTGATTAGCTATCAACCACTAGGTGTTCTCTTGTTGTGTGGTTGCTACATAAAAGAACTTTTTTATGTTTATTTCCTGGGCACACCGGTTGCATACAAAAGATGTTGAACATTCCTATATGCTATGACCCTCAGTATCACTGTATGTGATGCATGGAACCTTCTTCTTCTCGATCTTTCCATAAGTATTTTCTTTAGATATTTCCAAGGAAAGATCAAGGATTCCTAGGCATGCATTCATGGTACTTAGCTATGCCCTTCCCATTATTATTGGGAAGTCCCCCTTGTCATTGTTGACTTGTATCACTAGGAAATCAGCTGGGTATGACCAACTACACATAGTGGTAATGATGTCCTCCACCAAACCCAAGGGAATAGTGATGGATTGGTCAGCTAGCTCTAAGTGAATATTGCTCTTCTTTAGTGGAGGTAGGTTCTGGGCTTTTTACATTTCTTGCGATATCAAGTTGACTCCGGAACCTGAGTCAAGAAGAGCTTTACGTGGTTCATTCCTAGCGACTTGGAGGTAGATTAGGGAACTTCCAGGATTAGAGAATTTCTTGGGAAGGTAGCCCACCTTGATCCAATCAGTGACGGTATGTGTTAACATAACCGTATGCGTTGAGCTCTGTTGTTGGTTTGAAGGGAGCTCCGAAGCCTTATTTGATGGAGGATCATTCAAAGGCTCAACCGCTTGTGGTTGTGAGAGTTTGTTTGGACTGTTTCTTCCAAAGAAAGGTCTTCTCCTTGTATGGTTGTCAGAACCAAAAGTGGGTTGAAGGTTTACAGCTCTCTTAGCATTGTGTTGCTGTGGTTGAGTCGGGAGTTCCCCTTGCATCACTGGAGCGGATGGTAGTGGAGCTATCAATATAAGAGATGCGGACGAATTTGGAGGATGGTATGGATGTGGTGTGTCTCTCCTATGAGAAGAGTCCTATAGTACTCCCGAGCTTGGTAGTGACGTTGTGGGGTAGTGTGACCAATAGAGTCACTTGGAGAGATTGGCTACTGCTTGTAGTAGCCATATGGATCTGGTTGTCAGTAAGGGTATTATTGCCTTGGTGGTGGCATCCCCCATGACTGTGGGTATTCCACTACTAGTGTTGCTCCATAGGTTGTGGTGGAGTTCCACTTGGATAATACGTTAATGGTTGGTGGAATTGCCTTGGGTTACCTTGGGGATAAGGTAACCTTCAGGGTGCTTGCCGTTTTTTAAGTCTTGGGTTGAGTGCATACACCCCAGACTCTTGTAGATGTGAGATTATTGGGAAACATCCCTTAGGGTATTCATATTGACATATTTTACATCCACCATCATTTTCTGTATTAGAATCCACAACCTCTTTAGTGATAGTCATTTTACCCTTGACTTTATTACGTGCATGGTCCAAATCCCTCTTCTTTTTCTTATCATGGTCACTACTTCGCTCCTTAGACTCCTCTACGATTTTTAAAATAGTTTCAAATCTACTATCTAAGGAGTTCCACATTTGATCTACCTTAGCTGACACTTCTATTATTAATTTCTAAAGCGGCAAGGTTTTCCTACTCACCAACTCTTCGTGTGGTGACTCATCCTCCTCCTCATAGAATCTCACTCCCCTCTTTCAGAGGGAAGGATCGTGATTATACTCTTCCATGTTTTCTCTCTTACGTAGCTATCTTTCTTCCTTAGCTACTTGCTCCAACAATCTATAAACCTCATGGAACCAAAGTTTAGATAATCTCCCTTGGGCATATGTTCCAAGGATTCTCTTGGTTTCATGTCTTAGCCCATCTACGAGATGGCAGAGTTGATTCTGTTGTGCATAACCATGGCCTAGGCAATGATGTAGCAATGCATAATATCAGCCCATGGAAGCATCCAATGGTTCATGATTACCCTACTTCCATCCTTGGATCTGCTTTCGCAAGTTGAACACTTGGAAGTATGTTTGATATTTATCGTTAAACAGTTCTAGCATCATACCCCACCTTTGAATGGATTCTGGTTCTAAGGACCGGTACCAACTTTCTGCTTCTTTTATGAGTGTCCTTGGAAACAACTTTAACTTTTTCCACTCATTTTCAATGTTCTACAAAGCATAGGCATCATGAAATGCCTATAAGTGGTTCTGCGGATCAACGTTGTATCGCCCCTCAAATCATGGGATATTATTCATGTCTAGTCTCTTAATCTGGCTATCTTTTTGGTGCCTTATAGCTATTCTAATGGCCTTTGTAATGTCTAACATGCTTCAGGTTGCAAGTAGGGGTTCTTCATGGTCATGTCTCTCATGGTGTCTGTGATGTCTACGCGGTTCCCTACTTTCCCTTCTTCCATGCCTTGATTCTCTCGAATGCCTCGTCCTTGCTCTCGACTCTCTCATCGAGGTCTCTCATCTTGCTTACCCTTATCCTCATGGTGAGGTTCCTTGTGACTACGTCCTAATGTTGAAGGAGAGGGTGAGTGTGATGATGAAGGGGAAGAGGAAGGAGAACCATCACCATGACGATGTTTCCTACCTTCTCTTCAGTGGTTACGGCCCCGATCGTGATGACGATCAAACTGCCTACCCTTGTCATTTGTTTGTGTTCCTTCATTGAACACTTGGTGTTCATGGGGATCAGAACTAGGGTTGTGAATCGTGGAGTGCAGGTTCTGATACCCTACCTCCTCACTATCGTTAGGAGGGGGAACATCATTTTGTGGAGAACCTATTGAAATTGGCTCACCACCCTTAATTTTGCTTATGAAGGGTGATGAAGCACTATATAGTCGATGCATCGACTAGGCTGCATATACAGGGCCTCGTACACACAGCCCCATCAATGCATCCCTCCATGCATCGACGTGGCCCCATTTATGCAGGGCCTATTTTAGCCTATAAATAAGTGTCCCTCCACCACACCTAGGCACCTTTCTAGTAGTTGTAGTGAAGCCCTTTTGTTTTGTTTCTGTAGGAGTTAGAATATTTTCCCAGTGCATGCCCGTAGTGTGATGCTTGTAATTGTATGGCACCTTTATTCGAGTGTGACGTACTTGGACGTGCACATGATCGGAAATAAAGATCGAGATTACTTCATCATTGCAGCATTCACTTAGTTTTAATTGTTTAATTATTATTGTTATTTATTGTTTTCTTAGTTAATATTTCTTTATCATCATTTACTATTCCTATTGTTAAATGCAAAATGAGTACGACTTAATCATGAGCATTTAAGTGTGACTACTTGGTAACCCAGTAGCGTACCTAGGATCTACACTTGGTAATCCCAGTAGTAGTCATGCACGAGGTCCAAGATGTGTACAGATAATTAAGGAACGAATGCTCATCACACTTAGGTTAGCTTAGACTTTATTTCCTATTACTCATTAGTTTAATCAAGATTATTTTCCATTGTCTCTAGGAGTAGCACTAATTTAGTATCACATCATACACCTCACTCTAGACTAAACCATACATGACAAAGCAAATACTAGTTCAGGTGGGAAGACAGTGAACTGCGATCAATGTGTAACTATCTAGATACCACAACTAGCCTATCCATAGAGTTCGACCAGATCATGCGTGAACGCTCATATTTGTATGGTTGAGTGTAGGGGTACCTCGCCGCTCATCATTGGTGCCGTTGTCGGGGATGGTGCTAGTTATCTAGATTAGTTATATCATACAATATTGCTATAACAAGTATTAATGATATATCCTTTAGAAAAGAAATTTAATTTAATTTAATTAAGTCACACACGGTTCGCAACCATGTCTCTCCTACAAGACTATAATAATGCCACATCTAGTGAGGCAATTCATTGGAGAACCAACGAATATTATGACAATGAAGATTAGAGCATGCAACCCAAGGTAGGGATTTCTTATAAACATAAACGAAGACAACATCATCCCAACACACGAAAGCATAACTTACCCGATGCCAATGAACCCCTACTGGCCACTACAAGCTTAACAAAAATACAAGAGGCTGTTCGAATAGCCCACAGGCATCGTAAGGAAAGTTGTCTACCCGTGCTTGATTTAAATAACTTTCCCAAGTTTTTAGGAGGCTATGATTCAGATCCACAACAACATTTATAAGCCTTCTACAATGCCTATACATGGAACAATATTGATAATGGGTGGCAAAAGCTTAAGCTCTTTCCTTTGACACTCGTTAGCCAAGCAAAAGTATGGTATAGGTCATTAAAACCAAAATCAATTTAACGTTGGATGACAATGATAGAACTCTTCAATGAAAGATATCAAACCTACGCAAGAGTGTCAGCCTTAAGGAGACAAATCCAAGAATGGAAACAAGCACAACATGAACCCTTGGACATGGCCTTAGAAAGATATTATGCACTGTTAAACAATTGCCCAGGCCATGGGTTCTCCAAGGAAAGGCTAATGTACCATATCATAGATGGGCTCTGTAATGAAACAAGGGAGACCTTAGGGATCTATGCCAAGGTCAACTATATGAGCTACAAACCCATAAACTCTAAGAGCTTATTAAGCAGATAGCAAAAGAAGAAGGAGAAATAACTAAATGGGAGAATGTTGAAGGTTCTCAACAGGACCAAAATCTCAACTTAACAAGGGTCCATGACCATGAAGAGGAGAAATCAACTCACTTAAAGGAGGTAGAATCATCTTTGCCAATCCTACAATCACTAGATGAAATTGAGGCAAAGATCAATAAGATGACAGACTAGGTACATGAAATATGTGGAGAATATGCCAACATTATTAGAGGAAAAACTATGCCAAATCGAGAAATAAGACAAGACATCACGCGACAATTGAAAAAAAGGGTAGAAGAGAATAGGGATAAGAACTCAACTGCCAATCATACATATCAATGTAACGTTTGTCTGTACGATCACCCCAAGGGACAATGTCTAGTTTTGTCACATTTACATGAGCATTGGGGAGGAATGTTGCATCCAGAGTTCATACAAACATACTGTGTCCAACCACAGTGGCAAAAACCTCAGTCGTGGGGGAGGCCACCGCCAACTAGACCATACCCTTCATATGTCCCAGCACCAAATGCTTATTATGTTCAACACCCTATTTCTCCAACAAGATCAGCATCCTCTACCTCACCTCATCGTTATCATTCTCCTGAGTACTATCCACCCATGTCCTCTCCAACAAGATCACCACCTCATGTGCCTTACACTTCTCCTCAACCTCAATATTCTCATACTTCATCCCCTTCAACATCATTAACAGCTATGCCAGAAGATTTTGCACCATAGCACCAACCTTCAAACGTTACTTGTGCTGCTACTGTCAATAGCAGTGAAGGTCCTTCACAACATCAAAGGCGTCCCTTCTTTAGACGCGACTGTCATAAGGGACACCATAGTTCAGAAACCACTACATTTGCCAACTTAGCATAAATCCAACACTGCGATGCATCTTCCTCTTTGAACCCAATGCCTCATGTTACCTTATCAAGGCCACCACTCAATAATCCAACAACCATGGGGCCCAATGAGTATCACCACATTGGAAGACATGTTGATCCTTACATACCATCTTACGGTCATAAGTACCATAGTGGTTTAACTCCTTATAAATTAACCATATCTTATAACTTGCCCCACTATGGGAGCTTTAATCAAGTGTGTGAACCCCAATGGGGTAAGTATGACCAGGTCCCAATATTTTCAACATGCAAGGATCCCCACCTTCCATTTATTAATTCTAGTCATGCTCAACCGTTTAGTTATGAGGGGTATCCTCCATTCTAACAACACAGAATTAATAAATGTTTTTCTGTTTCTTTAATTTTTCAACTTTTTGTTTTCCATTTTTTCACCTTTTAATTTATTGTTTTATCTTTTTTTCTTTTTATCTTTTCATGAGTAATCTCATCCATGAATAAAACATTCATGTGGCTCGTTGGTTGAGGTGTTGTTCTATGCTATCAAGTCTCAGGTGACTATTTATTTGAATAGTGAGCCCATCACATCCACCTAACCATTCTATTAATAAGAAGTTCTACTTTGGGTACGATGATATTCTTGACATCATTAAAACTTAAAGTAATTTTGTACTCATTATGCCCAAAGTGAAAAATGATGGACTAAGAGGGAATGGCGAGGGTGTGACATCAAGGGAACTTGTGGATTCTCTTTGGTGGCATCTGTAGGTGCTATCATGCAGCTTGGTTGTACTAAGATCCTTGTAGATCTAATGGACAAGGGGAGTACGAGTATTAAAGGCACCCAATAAAGATGACCTCATCAAAAAAAATGGAGTGTGCCAAAGCAGCTAAACAAAAAGTATGCCACAAAGAAATTTCAAGTCACTCCTCCCTTACACAAAACATCAAGTGATCGTATGCCTTGCTGTCATGGTGCTCTTATGGTTGTCCATCATTGGATGAAACGATGTGATGTCACTAATCGAAGGAATGGACTTGATCTTGATTTTGGAACGATGGGCTAATGACACATTAATCATGCCCTACATTCAAGATTCATTGTGCCCTAAGTCAGTTACCTCATGTCCCAATCTCTGCAACCCCTTCTTCGATTCATTCCATGTCGTTGTTCATGTATTTGTGACTCGTGTCTTGTATAGCATTGAATTCATACCTCATCACGGTGGTATCAACATGTGTGTGTTTTGTTACATCAATATAGATTACATTTAACCCTTCTAATGCCTACGAACATCTTAAGGTGTGGTTACGCAAGGTCATATAGGTTGGAACCTGCTTTGGGGAGGATCCACTTGCGTGACTTTTGTAATTTGTACTTGTTGCAAACCACCACATCATCTTATACCCTCCAAGTATTTCATTGTCAAATCTATTCTGTCCTTTGTCATTATTTTATCAAACTTTCCTCAAAACCAGGTCTGAGATTAAACTTTTAGGGCAACTTCCTTGAAAAATTTCTAACTCTAAAATCACACTAAGTAAAGAATGCAGCATTTATTAAAGGCAATGAGTAAGGTATGAAATCATTGAACTTTTTTCAATAACCTTACTAAAAATTGATCTTTGGGTGATCATACATGGCCCCTAAAAGAATACAACAAGGAAGACCTTCTCAAGGTGCAACCGAACGACCTGGGGAAGGTAGTGGCCAAGGACCTCATGTAGAACATGCAAAGCAGAAGGCAATCATTCATTATCCATCATGAAAATCCTGTTACTGCATAATCTATCCAAGCAAAGGAAGGAGAGGTTAGGGCCCAAGCCTATGAAAAGGAACGACAGCTATTTGTGGCATGGCATGGCATGTCAAGGCTAGTCAAGTGTTCCTGCAGCTACCGTGTCCATGAAAAGTGCCGACTCCATCAAACATTGGACCATCAGCATGGACGACTCAAAACATTAAATAGAAGAGAAGAAATGTCATGTGCTTCTTCAATGGTACCAATCTTAGAAGCCTAATGCACAGGACAAAGGAAAGGCACCCATGGAGGAGCCACCATTACTGGGAACCCCATGAGTTCCACAAGTTTTGTATTTTGTCTCTGTGTCCAAATTTTATTTAATTCTCCACTGTGACATGAATAAATTTCTAGTTAGTTAATAATCCCATACCTATCCACTGTGTATTCAATTGAGCTTGTTCCTCACCTTCTTTGAGTCGAGGATGAGTTTTTACTCAGTCGTGAGGGTATGATGAAGCGCTATATAGTCAATGCGTCGACTAGGCCGGGTATACGGGGCCCCGTATATGCGGCCACGTCGACGTGGCCCTATCGACGCATCCCTCCATGCGTCGACGTGGCCCCATTTACGTAGGGCTTGTTTTAGCCTATAAATAAGTGGCCCTCTGCCACACCTAGGCACCTTTCTAGTAGTTCTAGTGAAGCCCTTCCATTTTGTTTTGTAGGAGTTAGAATATTTTCCCAGTGCATGCCCGCAGTGTGATGCTTGTAATTGTATGGCACCTTTATTCGAGTGTGATGTACTTGGACATGCACATGACCAGAAATAAAGATCGAGATTACTTCATCATTGTAGCATTCACTTAGTTTTAATTGTTTAATTATTATTGTTAATTGTTATTGTTATTTATTATTTTCTTAGTTAATATTTCTTTATCATCATTTACTATTCTTGTTGTTAAATGTGGAATGAGTATGAATTAATCACGAGCATTTAAGTGTGACTACTTGGTAACCCAGTAGCGTACCTAGGATCTACACTTGGTAATCCCAGTAGTAGTCGTGCACAAGGTCCAAGATGTGTACGGATGATTAAGGAACGAATACTTATTGCACTTAGGTTAGCTTAGACTTTATTTCCTATTACTCATTAGTTTAATCAAGATTATTTTCCATTGTCTCTAGGAGTAGCACTAATTTAGGATCACATCATATGCCTCACTCTAGACTAAACCATACATGACAAAGCAAATACTAGTCCAGGTGGGAAGATAGCGAACTGCAATCAACGTGTAACTATCTAGATACCACAACTAACCTGTCCATGGAGTTCAACCGGATCGTGCGTGAATGCTCGTATTCGTATGGTTAAGTGTAGGGGTACCTCGCCGCTCATCAATGGGCGAAGCATTATAGGGGCCCTTGCCCTTCAAAGATGTATGATAACTCTCCTACCGCAAGTCTAGTTGACGTTGTGCTTCTGTGGGATGGTAGTCCCTTGCATTATAATCGCATGCAACGTACTCAGCGTATAGTTGTGATATGTCTATTCGTGCAAGGGCACAAAGGAGCATGTTGGGAGCAGCTCTGTCTGGAGGCAACACTATGTTACCCTCCAAGTCTCTCCATCGCAGTTGTTCGTCTTGATGGAAGATAAAGGTAAAGTTGGGTATATACTCATCGTGGTGAGCATACACCACACTAAATTATTGAGGAATTGGTGGTTCTTGGTTATGTATGTTGTGCCGCCGACTGCCTCTTATGTGGTCCCTAGGTGGTGAAGTGCTTTTGTGAGAAGAAGAAGACATTGTTATCTTATTTGGTGTGCTATTGACCATTGCTTAATTTTTCTCTGATTAATCATAAGGGTTTTTTTAAGCTTCCCGACAATGTGGATGATTTCCTATGTTCTACTTAGTGCACAAACAACTAAGTCCCTGACAACGATGCCAATGATGAGTGGCGAGGTACCCCTACACTCAACCATACGAATACGAGCGTTACACGCACAATCCGGTCGAACTCCAAGGACTAAGTGCTTACGCATCTTATGGAACACTTAAGGTTAATCAATTGTTGTCCTCCCAAGCTTACTTGTATTTTTCATGGTTGTATGGTTAAGTAAGCTTGAGGCATGTGATTTTTATATCTTTTATCTTTTTATCGCCTACGCTAAGAGGGGAAAGGGTGAATAGACTAAGTAACTAACTTTCACTAACTAGGCTTTAATTGTCCTAGCATCAGTATCCGTTCCCACTTGCCGTACACACCCTGAACCAATGCAACGCTACTAGGATTACCAAATGCTATTCGTTACTAGGTTACTAAGCATAGCACACGTGCTCGAAGCGGTCATACTGAATGCACTTAACTAGGAGTTGAGGGTTGAGAGAGAGAAATTATCTAGGAAAGCATTAAGCATTTAAAATTAATTAAAGTCCTATTTAACTTAGTCCATGTACTGCAAGGTTTAGCAAAAATTTCATCTTTATTTCTGTACACAAATGTATGCTCAAGTATAATTTGCTCGAATAAAGATTCGTTCACTTTGAGATTCCTACTGCGGGCACATGGAAATTATTCTATCTCTGGAATGGTAAAACTGCTAGAGTCTAGCTAAGGGTCTAGATCTAGATGGAGAAATAAGGGAGAGCCACCTCTTATTTATAGAATTGGTGATGGGCTACAATATCGCGTACGCAATATCGCAGCTACCGATGAGATATAGCGTACGTGATATCGTGGCCCATGTGATATCGTGCCCCATCACCTACGCTAGTAGAGAAGGAAAGAGGTAACTAAGTGACTAATTTAACTTAACTTCTAATTAACTAAGTTCTAACTAATCCTAACACTAGCATCCATTCCCACTTGTTATACACATGTGGAACTAGTGTAACACTACTGGGATTACCAAACGCTAATCGTTACTAGGTTACCAAGCGTTACATGCATGCTCGAAGTGGTCATACTTGTGTAATTTAATGATTTGCTTAGTTGATCAAAATGAATTGTTGTGCTAATCATAGAAATGTAAAGTGCATAAAATAAAATAAAATAAATGCATAAGAAAATAAAATAAAATAAATGTGTAAGAAAGCAAATCTCAAGTGCTGCAAGGATGAATCAAAGAGCTCGTCTTTATTGTCGTACATAAGGTGTGCTCAAGTACACAATGCTTGAATAAAGATCCATCCACACTTAAACCTCCTGCTACAGGCACTTGGAAAATACTCTAACTTTCAAATAGACTATCAGAGTTTCACTACTTGATTGCTAAAAGACTTCCTCAATTGTGTGCCTGGGCACTGTATTTATAGGCTTGGGAGCAACTACTCTAATAATTAAAGTAACTGCTCTAATAATTAAAATAACTGCTAAAGTAACTGATAGAGTAACCACTCTAATAATTAGAATAACTACTAGAGTAACCGCTAGAGTAACCACTATAATAATTAGAGTAACCACTCTAATAATTAGAGTAACTGCTAGAGTAACCACTCTAATAATTAGAATAACTGCTAGAGTAACTGCTCTCATCAATCAATTTCTTTGATCTACTAAGCAACATAGAATTGTCTTTTCTAGAGTTGCTTGGAATATTTGCACTAGTAGCAAAAAAGATGAAGGACTTGGCCTAGTTAATTGATATAACTAGGGTATTTCTCTCTCAAAAAAATATATTGTAAAGTACATTAATGGAGATGATGTTTGAACACTTTTTTTTAAGAAATAGACTTATGCAAGGAAAACCTAAAAATGATAATAATTGATCTTTTAATAATTTTCTTCAATGTCCTCTTTTTCCTCAGGCCATTTCTATTCTTAGTTTTCTAATTCTTAAACAAATTTGAAAGACATAGTGTAAGCTAAGTAAGTACCAGAATTACAACGAATGAAGTGTATTTTTTCTGGTGCCAATATCAAATATATGATATTGGAGCCTGGATATCAGGGACCAAGAAGCAATGTTAAATATCTAATATCGTAGGATGTGTGCCAGCCTATAAATATAACACTTGGGGGCATGGTTTGGATCATATCTTTGTCATAGTGTAGCAAAGCTCTTGTATTTTTTCTTCCCTAGAGTTAGAATATTTTCCCAAGTGCTCACAGTAGGAGTCATTGAGTGTATAGATCTTTATTTGAGCACTACTGTACCTGAGCACATTATTGTGTGCGGTAATAAAGATGAGCTTTCTGATAAACCTTGCCATACTTTGGCTAGATTAAATATTTTCTTCATGCATTTAATGTTTCATGCAATTTCCTTGAATTCTCTAAGTAATTAAGCTATATTAAGCTAGATTAAATAGCAATTAATTAAGCACATAAGTATGATCACTTTGAGCATGTGCATGATGCTTGGTAATCCTAGTAACATTTAACATTTGGTAACCCAACAGTGTTATACGTGTTTAGGATGTGTACAGAAAGATAATGAATGACTATTAGGGCAAGTTCACTTCTTAGAGGCTAATGTACCAAAAGACAAAGGGTCCACAGAATTCAACTAGATCACACATGAACACTTAGTGATTTGTATGGTTGAGCATAGGGGTATTTTCCACTCATTAACAACCATCTTACAATTTCAAAAACTATGCTGGAACAAATTAGCCCATGGTAGCTTCCTTTTAATAAAGGAGTTTGGGCTACTAATTCAGCTAGATTATGTATCACTTAGAACATTTTTGGTATCACTACAGTATCACTTATATGCATGATAGATGAACTACATGGAAGGAGGATTTAGCCTCCATGATTTGAATAGAAAGAACAAAAAGGTTTTTGAAAATTTAATTTCTAATCTTGAAAATTTATTTAAATTTGACAATAATTTGCATCAAGCTTTTATAGATACTTTTTGAAAGAATGGTAGACCTGGTTTTCCTTTTACCTCTAAAGTTTCTTACAAGATTGTTACCAAGAATGACTTTATTCATTAAAAATTCAATAAGGTCTAAAAGATGCAATTACCATTGTACTTTTGGATGATGAAAATGGAAGATATTTGGAGAGTTCTTACCTTTCCAAAAATTCATAATTTTTTATGATGTCTTATTCATCAAAGTCTTTCTATTGATACTTGTCATCAACATATAACAATTGGTTCTCCTCAATCTTCTCTTTGTGAAAGTAAAGACTCATTTACTCATATTTTTTCCCCTATTGCACAACATGTTTGGAGATAGATATCCAAAATTTGTAAGAGCTTTCAATCAAGCATCAATAATATCATTTTTGGTGATCAACTTATTTTGTCTACTTCTTTTCTTTTCTTTTGGAAGCATCTTCAACTACCTATTCTCTATTCTATTAGAAAGCTTTGGTGTTTAGTTAGGTTTTAGTTGCAAGAGCGTAACTATGAGCTTTCTTAAGAAGTCAGATTTCATAGTCTCAAAGATATTGCTTTTCAATTACAACTCCAAGCAAAAGAACTTCCATTTAAAGTTGAAAAATTAATTTTCTTCTTGCAATATTATTTTCTTTTTGTTTTGGAGGCTCAAGGATTGAAAGCTTTCAAATTTTGTGTCTATTTGTTCATTTTTATTTTATTGAAGCTTTCTTTTATCTTTAGAGAGAGTTTCTTCTTCTTTTTACAAGAAACCCTTTAGTAAAATGGGAAAACTCATAAGGGCATTTCTAAATGAGAGCAAGGCCTAATCCTTTTCCTACCTCAGAGGTGAGGTTTTTTAGGTTTTGTTATAAGGATGAAAACTTTAAAAAGACATCTCCAAAACTGTTGGACGTTTTCTTTATAATCTCTCTTCGTTGATCTAATGTAATCTAAATTTTTTAATTTTGTTTTTCATTTTTTTGAGGGGTCGAAACCCAAACCCTAATTTCATAATATTTTATTCATAATTTAACATTTCCAACAATAATATTTTAACCACATCACCTTTAGAACCCCTTTGGTGATATTTATTCATACTCAACATTTCCTAATTTACATCTCAATCATCCAAAATTCTTACCACCCAAATATCTTACAATTAAACTTTATCTCATCAAACTCTTATTACTCAAAACTCTTACCATTAAGCTAACACCTCATTATCTCAACTTCCCAAAACTTTTGCCATTACGTTAATACCTCATTGAACTCTTATATTTAACAATATATTTACAAGCTATATAGTTACTACTTTTTATGATTAGAAATAAGATAGATTAACTTATTAGTATCATACTATCATTGATGAAAATAGGATGATAAATATAGGTCTTGATGAAAGAAATGGTCATAAACATCCCTTTTATTACTTGTTGAAATGCTACCCAAACAATATGGCTTATTAATGCTACCTTATAACATCCTTGTTATTACTGAGCACAATGTTACCCAAGATAGTAATGCTACCCATATATTTGTAACACTGTATTCTAAGCACAATAATATTTTGTTTTCTTTTCAAAAAAATTATAAGCTTAAAACCAAACAAAGTAGAACAAACATTTAAATTGGCGAAAAATTTTGGTTGCATGAAGAAATTGAACTTTAAATCTATATTTTCTAAATTTATTTCATAGAGATTGATGTTTTCTTGGCTTTAACAAACCTATGAATGAGTTGATCCTATGCCTTGTTTTAACAAATTGGTAAATGAGTTAATCCTATCATTAATCAATTAGCCATGGTGAAACTATTACTGGGATACCAAGTGTATCACTACTAGGCATACCAAGCGATAGCACTATTGGGTTATCAAGAAATTACAATTAAGTGCTCAAAATTAGTTGTACTCATTCTACATATTAACAATAGCAATAGTAAATTGCATGGAATAGTAAAACATTAACTAGGAAAAGAGGAAACATTATGCTAAGTAAAATAGAAAACTAAGAGAATGTTGCAATAGTGAGAAATAGCTCAATCTTTATTTCTAGTCACACTTGTGCCCAAGTACAAGATGTTCAAACAAAGACACCATACACTAAGTCACTCTACATTATGGTCATTTACACTTCTAAGTGCTAGATTACAAAAAAAAAACTGAAAGAGTTCTGTTACTATGGAATGAAAAATTTTGCAGATCTGTGCACCTAAGTGTTGTATTTATAGGTTTCGTACATCCCATGATATCAGATCTATGATGTTGTAGCATGTGCTACAATATCGGATATATGACATCATAGATACAATATCATAGGTGAAGAAAAATTGACTTTATCATACCCCCATATTGACTGGAAACTCATCCTAGTCTCTTACAAAATTGGAAGGTAGATTTTCATGACACTAAATGCTGCAATGGTGTTTACAAAATTGACACAAGTTATAACAAGAAAAACTAGACCCAAACAAAACAAGCTAATGAAACTCAATGTAGCCTAAGTAGTGCTTGGTGGTGATGGCTCCTCCATCGATTACTTCTCCTTGTCATTAGGCTTCTAAAATTTGTATCTATTGAGTAGCACCTGAAGTTTCTCTTCCTTCATTCTGGGATCATGTACCATCCATGATGATTATGCAATGTGTGATGGAGTTGGTACATCCCATGGACATGGTAGCTATGGAAATATCTAATTGGCCTTAACATATCATGTTGCAAATTCTCTCTTTTCCTCCTCAAATTCTTTGTCCATCTTACATAACTCCTGATAGTCTATCATTCTTTTGGCTAGGTTTGCTGCAACATCTTTCTACCCTTGGTAACTAACCTTTACTATTTCTAGCTCAGAATTTGCCACATGAGGCTTTTGCAAAGCATCTTTATGATCAACAAATTCCTTCTTGTATAATGCATAGATGGTCACTACTTGTAGTTCAAGTTTATTCCTAGGCCTCCTTGCTATTAAAATGGCTAGGTTAGCATAGCAAAGGTTAGCTAATCCCATGTATTCTTTCAAATCCTCTATCTATAGGTTTTTATTTTTGATTTCCACCTATTGAACATGAGCAAAGCTATCCAAGATGGGTTGCCAATTTCTATTTTGTGCTTAGATGGAATTGATTTGGGCCTTTGCCATATAAATTTCGTTCTCATTGATTTGTTTGTACATGCCCACTTAATCACGGAAGTGTTCTTTAAGCCATTCATGACTCTTGGCCTTATCCTGCCATGCGCTAATTTCAATGGCTAATTTTGTCGAATGGTGTGGACCTCCTCCATTGAGAGGATTCTATTTTCTTATGCAAGGTGGATCATATCCTAGTTGACCTGCATCAATTATTTTCTTAACTGATGGATGCTCTCTTTAAGGACATTCTTCTGCTTCTCTAAATTTGTCCATGTAGCATTGTTTGCAGTGAGTTGCTTATTTTCTTCGTATACTATAGTGGGGACCTTAGCATGTGCATATGTCTATGCTTCTACTATTAAGGCATTCCATATCACTTTCTCCTTTTCATTCTCCATTTGCTTATTATGCTCCATGAGGCAATTAATTTGTTCTATTCTAAACTAATCTAGCTAAGCAGGCATAATGAATTAAGTAGGATCTCTCCATTCTACCCTTAGGGTCCTGAGCTCTTCTTATAATATGTAAATTTCATATTCTGCATGCTCTACCCTAGTCTCCACCATGATTAGCTTACACTTGGTTGCTATGAGTTCTAATTGTATTACAGTGACATCACTTGAAATGTTAAAAAGATTTGTCATGATTTGGCCAGTCTATAGTAGTCGGTCTAGCACATCCTCATGATTTGCTGGAGTCATCGAGGTACCAACTAGTATTTGAGAATATTTGGCTCTAGAAAGATTAGCTGGTGATATAATAGGTACATTGAAGAATTCCTTTATATGATCTTTGATCACATATGTGGCTCCTGCTGCATCCTGGTGCTACATGATCACAATCGTGGCTTCTTCGTCAATTTTTAGCACCACTTGGAATGATGCAACATTCCTTGAAATCTATTGTAACCATTGGTCCTCTCCTCCTAGCTACAATGAAATTTTTCCACTAGCAAGATTTGTGGAAACTATGGACTAGATGGCACTGTCAATGACTTTATAAAGATTGGCCTCCTCACATGTTCTCTAACTGATGGTCTCTACAGTTTGTTGTAAATGAATCATTGATGACCTATAATCTTGCGGTGGCAGTGGTGGAACTTGCTGCTATTGCTATTCTTACTACTACTATTGCTCTTGTTGTTTCCCACTAGGTCCTGCTTGCTATTGTTGCACAATAGTTTGGGTGGTTTTCCCAGCATCTGTTTATTCCTTAACCTATTCCTTCTTTGGTGGTGTTGGCTTGAGCATTTCATCATAGGAAGCATTATGAGCCTTCCTAGGGATGTCATTGTTGTACCCTAGGATTTCAACACATCTACACAGCTTCTTGATGAGGCAAGGAAATTGAAGTATCAACTTCCTTGCCTTCCTTTCCTCAAACCACCATTGAATTTCAAGAAAATATAGGTGTATAATGTTTGCCTTCATTTTCCCCATTAATATTGCACTTCCTCTAGCTATAAATATGTTAATATTCTATTCAATATTTTTGTGGAAAATAGGTGATATGTGCCAATTTTGAAGTAGATTCTTTCATCAAGAGTTAGCTCATTATAATCCTTGTCATTTTTGTGATATGCTCTTTGCAACCACAATTTCCTTGTATTTGTATCTAATCTAGTGGAGACATGTGCTACTTTTGCCCCTTCATTAAGCACATTATGGGCCTCAACCATTGCCTTTACAAAAATGGAGATTGAAACTTCCTCAATGTTAATTGCTGCATCTTCTCCTTTGTTGTGCCAAAATTGATGTGTCTTCCCCAAATACCATTTCTCATTGTTTGTCAGTGTGGATCATAATAGTTATGCATGGAGTTTCTTCTTCACTACTTTTGGAGCAAATTCTAGAAATGAACCAAAGTTGAGTTCTACAATCACTATGGTCAAGATCATTTTCTCTTAGATGGCTTGGAGGTAATTTGTTGACAACATGAGGCATTGTCCATGTATTTGTGCTTGTGGATCTTCTACCTATACTTGGGCTAACTATCCTGTAGTAGGAGTTTTGTGATGGAGGCTAAAGAATTGAGCCTCCTACTCCACATGTTTCACTTGTGGGGTTTGTTCCCCTATTCAGCCTTGTCCATGGCCTCTTGGCCTTTTGCTTGCTGGCTGTAAAGGTCCTCCTATTACTCCTCTTTTTGAGGCCACTTGCAATCACAAAGGGTTTCGAAATTATTAAAACATTTAATCCAATTCTTGATAACCCTTTTCATACTCGTAACCTTTACAAGATCAAATTCTTAGCTTGTTGTGTTCAAGATTTAGAAAAATTTTCAAAAAGGAACCCCTTAGGTGTTAGTTTCCTTATAACCCTTCACAATTATCTATTTTCCTTTTATTTATGGCTTATAATAGTTGGTATGGTTAATTAAGAGGATTATTTAAGTGTTTCTAGCTTCCATGTGATTAATTTTTGTTAAAAATTTTCATTTTTTTCCTTCATACTTACCCTTATAATACCTTTGATAAGAGTGATTACTCTAGTAGTTATTCTAATTATTAGAATGGTTACTCTAGTGGTTACTCTAGTGGTTACTCTAGTTATTAGAGTGGTTACTCTAATGGTTACTCTAGTAGTTATTCTAATTATTAGAGTGGTTACTCTAGCAGTTACTCTAATTACTAGAGTGGTTACTCTAGTGGTTACTTTAGCAGTTATTCTAATTATTAGAGTGGTTACTCTAATTATTAGAGTAGTTGCTCCCAAGCCTATAAATACAATGCCCAGGTGCACAATTGGGAGGAAGCCTTTTAGTAGTCAAGTAGCAAAACTCTTGTAATATGTTTGAAAGTTAGAGTATTTTCCAAGTGCCTGCAGTAGGAGGTCTAAGTGTGGATAAATCTTTATTCGAGCATTATGTACCTGAGCACACCTTGTGTACGGCAATAAAGACGATCTCTTCGATTCATCCTTGCAGCACTTGAGATTTTTTTTCTTACGCATTTGTTTTATTTTATTTTCTTATGCATTTATTTTATTTTATGCATTTTACATTTTTGTTATTAGCACAGAAATTCATTTTTATCAATTAAGAAAATCATTAAATTACACAAGCACAACCACTTTGAGCATGCATGTAACGCTTGGTAACCTAGTAATGATTAGCGTTTGGTAATCCCAGTAGTGTTGCACTAGTTTAGGATGTGTACGGAAAGTGGGAATGGATGCTGGTGTTAGGATTAGTTAGAACTTAGTTAATGAGTAGTTAAGTTAAATTAGTCACTTAGTTACCTCTCTCGTTCCCTACTAGCGCAGGACATAAAAACATAAAAGCTATAAAAATCATATGCCTCAAGCTTACTTAACCATACAATCGTGACATATAGGTAAGCTTGGAAAGACAATGATGAACCAACCCATCCTTCCTCCACAAGGTTGCATAAGCACTTAGTCCTTGGAATTCAACCGGATCATGCGTGAAACACTCATATTCATATGGTTGAGCATAAGGGTACCTCGCCGGTCATCATTGATGTCGTTGCCAGGGACTTAGTTGTTTGTGCAATAACTAGAACATAGGAAATCCTTCATATCATTGGAACGAACCCTTAGGGTTGGTTGACAAAATAATAAACAAGAATACATTGCACACTGAACAGACAAGTATGTCTTCTTCTTCGTACGGAAGCGCCTCACCGCCTAGGTCTAAAACAGGAAATAGTTGACAGTGTAATACACATGACATTGATCCTCCAGTCCCTCAACAAGTTCGAGTGGTATATATTCATCCTAATGAGTATATACCAAACTTCACCTTTATCCTCCATCAAGATGAACAACTGCGTTGGCGAGACTTAGAAGGTAACATAGTGTTACCTCCTGATCATTCAGTCCTGAGCATGCTTCTTTGTGCTCTCGCACAAATTAGTGTGCCGCACTTACACACAGAATACGTTGTGCAAGACCATGACTCAATAGAATACCATCCCACAAAGGCACAACATCAAAGGAACTTACAACTGGAGAGACATCATAAGTCTTTGAAGGATAACTGGTCCCAGGATGCCCCACATGTCTTAAGCGAAAATGAGGGTGGTGAACCTACATCAGGCAATCGACCACACAATGATGTTCCTCCCCTTAACTTTGGCCAAGGGGTTGTGTATCAAAACCTTCATTCCACTATTCATAACCCAGGTTCTAATACCCATGGGCACAAAGGGTCCAAAAAAGAGACACCAACTCATGATAAAGGTGGACATTCTATTCACAATCACGATCGGGGCTGAGACCGTAGAAGAGAAGGTAGCAAACATCATCATGATGATAATTCTCCTTCTTCTTCACCTTCATCATCTCCTTCACCCTCTCCTTCAATATCTAGATGTGGTCATAAAGAAAAAGACCATGGGGATAAATTTAAGCAAAGTCGAAGTCATAGACGAAATAGCCAAGAAAGGGAATGAGAGCACTCTAGAGAGTCATGACATAGAAGAAGGAAGAGTAGGGAAAAACGTAGGCATCATAGACGCCATGGATGAGATGATCATGATGAACCCCTCCTCACTACTCGAAGTATGTTGGACATAACTAAGGCTATTATAATTCCAATAATGCATCAAAAAGATAGTAGGATTAAGAGATTAGATATGAACAACATCCCACGATTTGAAGGGGGATACAACGCTAATCCTCAGACTCATTTACAAGCATTCCATGATGCGTGTGCCTTACATAACATAGAGAATGAATGGAAAAAACTTAAGTTGTTCCCACGAACACTAGTTAAAGAAGTGAAAAGCTAGTACTGGTCCTTAAAATCAAAATCTGTTCGTAGATGGAGTACTATGTTAGAATTATTCAACAATAAGTACCAAATGTACTCCCGAGTGTCCAGCCTATGAAAGCAAATCCAAGACTAGAAACAAGGAGGACATGAGCCCTTGGATGCTGCCATGGGCCTATACTATGCACTATTACATCGTTGTCCTGACCATGGTTATTTGCAAAGGGATCAACTGTGCCATCTCGTTGATGGGCTTAGGCATGAAACGAGAAGGACCCTTGGGACTTATGCCCAAGGAAGACTATCCAAGTTGAGGTCCCATCAAATCCAAAGATTGTTGGAGCAATTTGCTAAGGAAGAAGGTGAGCTATAGAAGAGAGAAAGTGTGGAAGAGTATAATCGAGATCCTTCCTTCCGGAAGAGGGGAGTAAGATTTTGTGAGGATGAAGAAGAGTCACCACTCGAAGAGATGATGAATAGGAAAACTTTTTCTATCCAAAAGATGACATCAGAAGTTTTGGCAAAGGTAGACCAAATGTGGAATTCACTAGACAATAGATTTCAAACTATTCTTAAAATAGTAGAGGAGTCTAGAGAGCAAGGTAGTGAGAAAAGAAAAAAGAAAGAGGCTGAACATGCACATAGCAAGGATAAGGGCAAAGTTGCCATCATTGAAGAGGTTGTGGATTCAGAAATAGATAATGATAGTGGATGTGAAATATGTCAATATGACCATCCTAAGGGATGTTGCCCTGTAATCTCACATCTATAGGAGTCTAGGATGTATGCACTCAACCCATGATTAAACAAAAGGAAAACACCCTAAAGGTTACCTTATCCTCAAGGTAACCCAAGGCATTTCCACCAACCCTTAACATACTATCCCAGTGGAACTCCACCATAACCGATTCAACAATATCAATAGTGATAGCACCCACAATCATGGAGAATTCCACCACCAAGGTAATAGTATCCTTACCGGTAACCTGACCCATATGGATATTACGTGCAGCAGCCAATCTCCCCACGTGACTCTATTGGTCACGTCACTCCTCAACCTCACTACCAAACCCGTGAGTATTAAGGAACTCCCTCCTCTAGAGGTGATATTCAGTAAGCATATCATCCTTCTCATCTAGCCACATCTCTTCCACCAATAACTCCACTACCACTTGCTCCCGCGATGCAAGGTAAAATCCCTACCCAACTGCAACAATGTAATGCCACGAGGGCTGTTAACTCTCAACCTATTGTTGGTTCCAACAACCACATGAAGAAAAGACCTTTCTTTAGAACCAACAGTTCAACCAAGCCCTTGCAATCACAAGCAGCTAATTCCTTAGATGCCTCAGTATCAATCAAAATGTTAGAGCCCCATTCAACCCAATCATGACACTCAATGCATACGATCATGCTAACACATGTCATTACCGATTGGATCAAAGCTGACCACCTTCCTAGGAAATTCTCTGATCCTAGGAGTCCTCTAATATACTTACAAATCACTAAAAATGCACCGTGCAAGGCACTTTTGGATTCAAGTTCTGGTGTCAACTTTATTTCTCAAGAAATGTATAAGGCCTGGAACCTGCCTCCATTAAAAAAGAGCAACATTCGTCTAGAGTTGGCCAACCAGTCCATCATTGTCCCATTGGGACTGGTGAAAGACATTGTTACCATTGTTTGTGGGTGGTCATACCTAGCTGACTTCCTAGTGATTTAGGTAAACAACGGTAAGGGGGACTTCCCAATCATAATGGGAAGAGCATGGCTAAGCACCATCGATGCACACCTAGGAATCTGCGATCTTTCCCTAGAAATATCAAAGAAAAATATATTTGGAAAGATTAAGAAGAAGAAAGTTTCATGCATTGCATACAGTGACACAGGGTGTAATTGCTTGCAGAGTTTATGGTTTGTGCAAAGTTTAGCATTGCCTGCATGCAATCAGTGTGCACAAGTGATTAACATACAAAGATGTCTGTATGTAGTAGCCACATGATAGGAAGACACCTAGTGGCTAACAGCTGATCAAGAAAGTAGTTCACTCATATGCATGGAACCAACTAAGGGTTTGACTTGTGATTACATCGATAGCATAGACGCATTAGAGCAAGTCCACCGCCAACTTCCAGGTCTTAACCTTGAAAATATCAATTGGGGAAAGTTGGAAATCCTTGAGAAATTTAAGTAGGAGCCCCTTGAGTTGAAACCATTACCCACCAGTATGGAATACACGTTCCTTAAAAATGAAAAATCAGTAATTATCAACGCTAAGCTTGCTCCTCAATAGAAAGAAGAACTATTACAGGCAATAAATAAATGGTCAGAAGCCTTCGCTTGGTCATAACCCAAAGTAACTAGAATAGATCTTAGGATATGCCAACATAGAATTTACACTAACCCCTCCATGAAGCCTCAAAGACAATCGCAGAGGTGATTGAACCCTAAGCTGAAGTAAGTAGTTAAGGAAGAAATCGAACAACTTCTCAAGGCTGGGTCCATATACCCCATTGCTAATAGCAAATGGGTTAGCCCCTTAGTTATTATGCACAAAAAGGAAGGCAAATGGAGGGTGTGCATAGATTTCAAGCCACTAAATATGGCAACATTCAAAGATCACTTTCCATTGCCATTTGTCAACCAAGTCTTAAACACCATTGTAGGGTGTCGTTATTACAGTTTTCTGGATGGATATAGCAGGTATAACCAAATATAAATGGCCCCATAAGACCAAGCCAAGACTACATTCACCAGTCCTTGGGGAACATTTGCACACAAACAGATGTCATTTGGCTTGTGTAATGGCCCTGTAACATTTCAAAAACTAGTTCTAAGCATATTCAAATAGTAGATAGGGAATGGCGTGGAGGTCTTTATGGACAACTTCTCCACTTATGGAGAAAAATTTGATCAAGCCTTGGACTGGTTGGAGCAAGTGTTAAAAAGATGTGTAGAAACCAATTGGAGGCTCAACTGGTAGAAAATCCATTTGATGATCCAAGAAGGCATAGTACTAGGACACAAAATCTCACACATAGGGATAGAGGTAGACCCTAAGAAAATCAAAATTATCCAAGGAATTACTCGTCAACCGGAACTTTTCAAA
>MNCI01025684.1:596181-633869 GCA_015680685.1 Gnetum montanum
CAAGAATGTAGTTGCTGATCATTTATCTTGATTGTGATGGGACAACAAAGAGGATGAGTATCTAATTTCTAATCATTTCCCTAATGAATTCCTCTTTGCTGGTGTAGTGAATAATCAATCACCCACATAGACAAATTGGTACAGTAGCATTCTTACCTATCTCCTCACCCAACAAACATCACAAGAGTTAAACCTAAAGAAGAAAAAACAGTGTCTTCATCAAGCCAAGTACTTTATAGAGATCAATGGGAAACTTTACAAAGTGTGTCCCGATGGCTTGGTTTGATGGTTTGATGGTGTGTTCCTGATATAGATCAGCTACGAGTTCTCCAAGATGCTCATAAGGGTCCTTGTGGGGGCCATTATGCTGGGAGACGAACGACCATCAAGATCTTGCTTGTAGGATATTATTGGCTTACATTATTTTGAGATGCCCATTATTTCGTCCAATCTTGTGAGCATTTTCAACCTGATGGGGGAATGACTGCTTGAATGGAGGGTCTGCAACAATGGATTCAACTGTTAGAACCCTTCAACATTTGAGGAATTGATTTTATGGGTCTGATTACATAAATGTCCAATGGAAAAGCTTATATTATTGTTGTTGTTGATTACCTAACAAAATGTGCCGAAGCAGCTACTGTTAAGGATTGTACATCATCTACAGTTGCACAATTTGTTCAACAACAAATCATAAATAGGTTTGGTATGCCACATGCACTTATTTCAGACAATGATACACACTTCACAGGTGCAACTTTTTAGAAATTAATGCAATGCTTAGGGGTTGAGCATAAATTGACTACACCATACCACCCCCAAGCAAACGGTCAAGCAGAGGTCACCAACAGGGAGATTACGAAGATATTTATAAGAACCATTAGCAAGTTTTGGCGAGACTAGAGCACTAAACTAAATGATGCTCTTTGGGCATACCGCTCCACATGGAAACTCCCTACAGGCTACTCTCCCTATGAGTTAGTGTACTCTCTGTATGAGTTAGTGTATGGTACATGGAAACTAAGCTCCATACACTATCCACGGCATGTAACCTCAACCTTAACCTTGATCTAACATAGAAACAATGGTTAGTAACCCTTAATTTTCTAGATGAAAACCAATTAGCTACCTTATCATCTAATGAATTACACAAGGCCTTCAATAAACAACGTCATAACCTAAGAATTAAGAAAGTTAAATATCAGCTAGGAGATAAGGTTCTCTACTGGAATCCCACACATGTTCCACAACGTACTAAATTTCAAACACTATGGGAAGGACATTATATTATTTATGCAACTTTTCCTTCAAGGGCCATGACAATATACAAACCTCAGAGCCCGGATAAGAAACTTTTGGTCAACGTGCAACAAACCAAACCTTTCCAAGAGCTTAGGACAGCCAGTATACATGCTACCTCTCTTGATGGAAAACCTTGCTCACTATTTTGGATCTCCTCCTTCCAACTTAGTCGTGGGGGAGATGGCCACTTATGCTAATCATTCTAAGCCATCAGTTCTTTTTGAATTTTTGTTTTACACATTTTTTATTTTACCCATTCTTTCAACTTTTCTTATTTTTGTTTTACACCATCATTCATATTTTTACTATTTTTTTGATTGCTTGATTTACTTTTATTCGTCATCCAATAAGTGCTTATGATGGTGGATTGAATTATATCATATTGATTGCTAATGTTTGGTTTTTACCTTTGAATTATGATGCTAATATTAAGGTATGGTTATTTTGGTAAAACAAGTAATGAGTTCACGTCGTCCACTCATCCATACAACTCTATGGTATCCTTTGGCTTGAAATTGTACAGTCCCCTTTTTCTAAATAAACTTTTAATGAACTAGTGGTTGGGTACTTTTCAAACCAAGGAAAGACTCAAAGGATGAAACGGGTGTGACTTCAAGGGAATTTAATGCATTTGTGCTAGCCATTCTCTTGGATTCTTGGATGCTTTTTCTTGGGTTTTTCACCATTCTGACATTGTTCAAATATCAAGAAGCTGAGTGAATAAAAATAAGTCTTTGCATGGTGTGGTTCTCACGCATAAACATAAAAAAAAAAGAAAAAAAAGGTGTGAGAATTCAAAGCACACCCATTAGATATAATAAAGCAATATGGGCTACAAGCACTAGTTATGGAACTAGAAAGAAATGTCACCCATGCTTGAAGGTACCCTCTAACTAAGGCCCTATCTCACTTCCTACTTCTCCATCTCGCTCTCCTCGGAACGGTGATGAATCTTTGTGGAAGCATTCTTGTTACTTCAAGTGGATGGATTGGTTAAGTGTGTTGATGCGAGGTCACTGAATGTGGTTAGTTTGAGTCTGGATCTGGGATGAGTTCTACTTAGTTATCTTAACCATGAAATACACAAGGGGCTTTACACAACCTTGTTCTTGGGATTCCATTCCATTCTCTCCTCTCCATATTTCTTCCCATTTTCCACGTCATTGCCAATTTTATCATTAGTCCATTCTAGGTTGATGCATTATTTTTCTTTGGTGAATTCTTGTGGGTAATTTTTTAACTCTTGCTTCCAAATGACATTCCTAGAGGCTACAGACTCTTTGGTTTGTGGGTTTGTCAGGGCATAAAAGGCATGAGCCTACTTTGGGGAGGACCCACTGACGTTCCTTTTTTGGTGCAATTTTTAACTTCTTTTCCTTAACATTTCCTGCAATTAATCATTTCTTGTTTCACCCCAATCCATGGCATCCATTTTATTGGTGTTGCCATTGTTATTTTTCCCATCTTTTTTGTTCCTCATATTTTTCCATCTTATAGCTACCAGAAGTTCGCTCTTAGTCATGGGGGCCCTAGCACAAATTTTTCAATTTTTTCCATTTTACTATTCACCTAACCCCTACACCTCGGGTAGTTGCCAGTGATAAATCTCTGAACCAATTTCTGCCATAACCACAACTCAACCAATGCGCTTCATATCGAGGCAAGGTATCAACTGCATTGTGGATTATCTATCCTTGCTCATTTGTGACTATGTTGTGTGTGCAGATGGTGATCATACAAACAATGGACTAGGCTTGGAGGAAGCACTCAAGATGGATCAAAACTGGAGCATTTATGAAAGGAGCAAGTTTGGTGGCATGGCTATGGATAAACAACAAAAGGCGCAATCTCGGCATTGGTGGCAACACGCACCATCTTCTTTTTCTCTCTCTTTTTCTCTTCAAGCTACCAAATAAAGACTTGGATGTCATTTATGTATGAGTGTTCATTACAATGGTTATGAACACTAATGTTGTAATATGCTTATTGATCTGTTCACTGGGCACGTTGAGTCTATCATCCCATTCCACCGTCATTTGTCAATTAGTCAATAATCCCATACCTTCCCAATATTTGTAAAGAACTTGAGGACAAGTTTTCATTTAGTCATGGGGGTATGATGAGAGCAGTTACTCTAGTAGTTATTCTAATTATTAGAGCGGTTACTCTAGCAGTTACTCTAATTATTAGAGTGGTTACTCTAGTAGTTATTCTAATTATTAGAGCGGTTACTCTAGCAGTTACTCTAATTATTAGAGTAGTTACTCTAGTGGTTACTCTAGTAGTTATTCTAATTGTTAGAGTGGTTACTCTAGCGGTTACTTTAGTAGTTATTCTAATTATTAGAGTAGTTACTCTAATTATTAGAGTAGTTGCTCCCAAGCTTATAAATACAATGCCCAGGTGCACATTTGAGGAAGTCTTTTAGCAGTCAAGTAGCGAAACTTTTGTAGTCTGTTTGAAAGTTAGATTATTTTCCAAGTGCTTGCAGTAGGAGTTCTAAGTGTGGACAGATCTTTATTCAAGCATTGTGTACCTGAGCACACCTTGTGTACGGCAATAAAGACGAGCTCTTTGATTCATCCTTGCAGCACTTGATATTTGTTTTCTTACACATTTCTTTTATTTTATTTTCTTATGCATTTATTTTATTTTATACACTTTACATTTCTATTATTAGCACAGCAATTCATTTTGATCAATTAAGCAAATTGTTAAATTACACAAGCATGACGACTTTGAGCATGCGTGTAACACTTGGTAACCTAGTAACGATTAGCGTTTGGTAATCCCAGTAGTGTTGCACTGGNAATACAATCATGACATATAGGTAAGCTTGGGAAGACAACAATCAACCAACCTGTCCTTGTTCAACAAGGGCGCATAAGCACTTAGTCCTTAGAATTCGACCGAATCGTGCGTGAAACACTCGTATTCATATGGTTGAGTGTAGGGGTACCTTGCCGCTCATCAACCTTCTAGGCCTTTAGAAAATTCTAACTTAACCTTTAGCAATATCATGCTAAGCACTGCAGCCCCCCCCCCCCCCCCCCCCCCCCCCCCCCCCCCCCCCCCCCCCCCNTCCAAGATCAATAAGGTGCAAGAATCTCGAAAATCAGAGTTGTGACTATGTGAAGTTGGGAGGTAAGAGTTGTTAGTGTAAAAGAAAAAAATTGGCAAAAACTCCCTAGCTTCAAAATTTGAAAATGAAAATTTCGCTGAGTCCCCCATGCTATTTATACTTTTTATGCATTACAATATCAAAGGGGCTCCAATATCAGAGGCAAAAATTTCAAAATTTTAGTTGATTTTCATGAAAAAGAATGAGTTTGTTGGAATATCTGGAAGATATGAAACATGTCTAGAGGATCTTAGGCTATGAAAGATGCATATGTTTTTGAGAATTTGGTATAGAAAGTGCATAAAGAGAAAATTTTGGGAAGGGTGTAAACTTGTGACATATGAATAAATGTATTGAATTGGTAATGGAATTTTTTATTAGCATTTATTATTGATGGAAGGCTCAAGATGATGTGGAATTGCTTGCTAGGAATAAGACACAAAATTTATACAAATGGGTCCTCCCCAAAGAAGGCTCTAGCCCTTAGTGCCCCTGTATAACCACACCTAAAAGTGTCCTTAGGCACTCAAGGAGTTGAATGTAACACATACCTATTTAGCAAAACACACATATTAGTACCACCATTTTGGGAAAATGTCACTATGCTACACAAAACCATAAGTTATAAATAGTCATTCAATGAGATGAGACAGTCTTAGAAAGGATTGCAGAAATCAAGACGTGAGGTGTCTTACCCTAGGCATAACGAATTCTTGTATTTTATTAGTGGTTAAAGTAATCATTAGCCCTTTCATCCAAGATTCAAACCAAGTCCAGAAGACATTCCAGTGACATTGCATTATTTCATCACTTGGATTGACAACCATAAGACTACCACTATTATAAGGAGTATTACAACTTAACATGTTGTCCAAGGGAGGAATTTATTCATTGCAATCTTTACTTTTTAGATCCCTAAGAAGCCACCTACCTTCAAGCATGGGTAACATGCCTTTCCAGTGGGACCCCCAGAAATTTATTCTATGCATTTATTCTATTTTTTTAACTATGTCAACCTTACTAGAGGACTACCTTTAGGCATGGGTAACATGGCTTTCTAGTGACATGGTAAGGCAGCACTTATTGTACTCTTACTTCCATTTTTCATTAGATCTACAAGGATATAAACAACCTAAGCAACAAGATAGAACTCATAGTAGTAATCCAAGAGAATCCACAAATTCCCTTAATGTCACACCCTTGACATTCCCACTTGGTTATTCAATGTTTTGGTCCAGGCATAATTATCACAAGCTTATTCTTAGTTTTATGATGGAAAGACTATCATCATGGGCATGCTAAGAACCTATTATTAATGGAATGGATGGATGAATGTTGTGATCTCATTGTACAAATAATCAGTTCCTTATGCCTTAGTAATATAGAAAGATCTTCACCTTATTGGACTACATCTTGCCTTATTCTTGATGTGCTTTATTAGTAATCAAAAAATATTTCCAAAGAAAATGAAAATTGAGTATGAAAATGATAGTAAGAATGGAAAAAGATGAAAAGAATGAAAAGTGTTAAAAGAATGACAAATCATCAAAGAATAGAAAAATGTTAAAGAAAGTGAAAAGTTTAGTAAAGTATTACAGGTCTAGATGAACACCGCCATGACTATTATCAGGATTGGTTAAACGAAATAGAGAATGGGTGGAAGATAGTTGGATAGGGTGGGTAGATTCCTTGGAATGTTCATAGTAGAATTTGACTTGTTGGATGTTAGTAAGAATGAGTTTATGTGGACAGGATGGATGGTAGATATGTAAGGCACCAGATGGATAAGTGGCTTGAACAATGTATGGTCCCTCTCAAAGTTTTTGAAATTTGGCTTTTTGGGGTAGATGATTAGGATTGTAGTAAAGGACCTTATCACCCAGTTATATCATTACTTGCCTTATCCATGTACCATGCCTAAGTTTGGAGTAATGTTTGTGGACTTCATTACCCATGAGTACTACAAGCCTTTTTTTCATCTAAGAGGTTTAGATTCACGAGATATTCTTCTTGGGCTAAGTTAATATTAAGGTCAAGTTAATTGGTAGTAGCTAGAGTGTGGAGCACTTCCTAGATTGGAAGCATTGGTAGCTTACCATAAACTAAATCATATAATGAGTACCCTATAGGTAGTTTCTAGGACATCCTATAGACCCATAAAGCATCATTCAGTTTAGTGTTTCAATCCTTTATAAACCTACTAATAGTCCCAGTAAGTATCCTAGTAATTTCTCAGTTAGTCACTTTGGCTTGACCATTTGCTTGGGGATGATATGGTTTGGTTAGCTTATGGTTTACCCTAAGTTGTTTCATGAGATTTTTAAATGTAGCACCAGTGAAGTAAGTCCTATTATCTAATATGAGCATTCTTGGTACTCCAAATCTATTCACCACATGCTATTGGAAAAATTTGGCAACTATCTTCGTGGTACAGTCTTTTACTATTGCTACCTCCACCCACTTAGTACAGTAATCCACAATTACAATTATATATGCTTTTCCATTCGACATTGGCATTATGGATCCCATAAAATCAATTTCCCATATGTTAAAGGGTTCAAGTGGTTGTATCCATTGTTGTGGCCCTTCATATCTAGTTGTAATTCCTCCATCTTTTTGGCATCACTCACAAGATTGCACAAAAATGTGGGCGTCTTTGAATAAGGTAGGCCAAAACTAGCCTGCCATCATCAATTTGAATGTCATTCTACACCCTACATAGTGGCCACCACATGCACCCTCATGGACATCATGTAAGACTCTCTGTATATCACACTCTAGCATGCACCATTTGACTAACCGATTTACATAAATCTTGTATAGATTACCATTGATTTCCATATATCATTTTACTCTATGAAGGAATTGTTCCCATTATTTCTTACTCCAATCAGCAGGAAGCTCTTGTGTCGATAAATAGGTTAGATATTCTACAGTCCATGGTTTCCCTATTGAACTTACAGCCTTCATTATTTCAGTAAATAGGTTCTTATCAAGGAATTAATTAGATAAATTTTTTGCTTAATCTTGGATATCCCACTTTAGCCTTAATAAATGATCAGCTACCAGATTTTCTGTTCCCTTTTTATCGATCATTGTGATGTCAAATTCTTGCAGGATAATGAGCCATCTAATCAGTCTGGAATTAACCACTATTTGTTCATGTGATATCAAATGACACTATGATTAGTATGAACATAAATTTGATACCCAAGCACATAATGTCTAAACTTTTCAAGTGTGTGCACCATGACCATCAACTCCTTTTCTATCGTGGTGTAGTTCAATTATGCTTTGGTGATGCTTCTGTTGGTACAATGTATATAATAAGGTCTCTTTCAATCATCTAATTATGTCAATAATGCACCCAGTGCATAATTAGAAGCATCATCCATGATGTAAAAAGGCCTAGACCAATTCGAAGCTTGAAGGATTGGTGTCTCAACTAGTTTATGATTTAGAGCTTCAAACGCCTTTTCACATGACTTTGTCCATTTGAAGGATGCATCCTTCTTATTAAGTTCCATGAGCAATTTTACTATCTTTGAAAAATTCTCTATAGATCTTCTATAATATCCCATGTGGCCCAAGAATGATCTCACATCTTTCACTGTTTGTGGCCTTTGAATGATATTCTGTATGACTCGAATTTTCTTAGGATCTACCTCAATACCTTTTTGAAAGATTCTATGTCCCAACACTATACCATCCTGGATCATAAGATGGCTTTTTTGCCAATTGAGCTTAAGAATTTCTCTTTAGTAGCTACTCCACCTGGTCTAGTTCTTACTTGAAATCAAGCCCATATGTTGAAAAATCATCCATGAATACCTCAACACGATTGCCAATTTGTCTTTGGAAGATACTATGTACTAGTCTTTGGAAGGTGGTACTTGTAGGCAAACATTCCCCATGGACTAGTGAATGTCATTTTCTCCTAGCCTTCAGGTGCAATGCAGATTTGATTATATTCATTGTATCCATCTAGAAAACTATAATACTCATGTCTTGTGATAGTATCTAGGACTTGATCAACAAATAGAAAAAGGAATTGATCCTTGAAAGTAGCAGCATTCAACATTTGAAAATTAATGCAAACTTGCCATTTGCTCCCTTTCTTTGGAACAATCACTAGGGGATTGATCCATTCAGTATCTGTAATAGGATAGATGAATCCTGCCTTTAGCAATTTTTCCAAATCTTATTTGACTACTTCTTTTAATTTAGTATTGAGCCTTCGTTGGGGTTGGTGTCATGATTTGACTGCGAGATCAACATATATTCAATGTTGACTGATTCTTAGATTAATTCTTGTGATCTCATCACAAGACCACACAAATGCTATGGGCCATCTAATAATCACTTCCAACAACTTCCACTTTTTTTCTTCTTTTAGGTTGGTATTGATTATTACTAGCTTCTTATTATTTAGTAAAGCATACTCTAATGTTGCTAGTAGGGCCTTTAATTCTAGCGGTTTTGGCTCCATAGTATCTAGGATCTCCAGTTGTCCCCAGTTTATCTCTTCTTCTTGACTTATGCATGGGTAGAAGTGCCTTTTCCTTAACTATTCTAGCTAATCAACCTTCTCAATGTAAGCACTAACAATTTGTTTTTTTGGTTCCATGTATTCATTGGATTGAGTTTTTATATCTGTGATCAACCACTAGGTGCCTTCTTATTGTGTGGCCACTGCATACAGAAATTTTTGCACACATATTTCTTCTATACATTTATTGCATGCCTTAGTAGCTTTCTATTTAATGGTCCATATTCTCTACATGCAATTGCATCCACTATAGTTATATGTAATACATTGAAGTCTATGTCTGTATATGATGTTGGTATTTCCAAGGACAAGTTGCAAATACCAAGCTTAGCATTAACAATGCTAAGCCAAGCCCTTCCCATGATAATTGGAAATTCTCCCTTATTTTTACTGACATGAATTACCAAAAAATTTGTAGGGTAAGACCAACCACTAATGGTTTTGATCACATCATCCACTTGTCCTAGTGGAATTGTGATTAACTGGTCTACAAGCTCTAACCAAATGGTACTCTTCTTCAACGATGGTAGATTACAGGCCTGATACATATCTTGTGAGATTAGGTTCACTCCTAACCCAGAGATCAAGTAGAGCCTTGCATCATTTTTGCCCTGCTACTTGAAAGTAAACTAAGGGACTTTTTGGATCAATTCACTTCTATGGAAGTGTTCTTGCCTTTATCCAAAGAGTGATTATTTAGGTAAGCATGACAGTTGCTACGTTAATGTTTGATGAAGAGGGAAGCTTGTGTTGAAGAGGATTAGATGTAGATGGAGTGGAAGTAGATGTGTTCCCCATTTGTCGAACCTTCTCAGGATTTGTTCAAAAGAACGATTGTTTCCTAGGTTGTGATTCATAGGTAATTGCCCCCTCTTACATGTTAACTGTCCTTGTTACACTTTTTTGTTGTAGTTGAGATGGCAGTTTCCCCTGCATAATAGGAGGTGGAACTGGTGATAAAGGATTCATGTGTTAGTTTAAAGAACCAATTACCGATGCATGCATGTACGAGTTTGGATCAGTCCTTAGTAGTGTTGGTCTATGGTACTTAGTTGGATGGTATTGTGGAGTTTGAAAAATAGCATTTCCAAGAGAGATTGGATGTTGCACAAAGTATCCATATGGATCTGGTTGTCGATGTGAATATTGTTGATGTGGTGGTAGCATGGCCCACAATTAGGGTTGCTGCCACTACTGGTAGTATTGCTCTTGTGGTTGTGGTAAAGCTTCATTGGGATAGTACGTGGGTTGGAAGTTCTGCCTATAGTTACCTTGAGGGTAAGGTAACCTTTTGGACATGTTTCTTGACAAATCTGGGTTAAGTGCATATGCCCCTATTTGTAAGTGTGCCATGACTGGACAACATCCCTTGGGATGTTTGTATTAGCATACAACACATCCTTCCTCATCTTTGAAGCTTGTGTCTAAACACTCAGCTACTAAAGCCACTTTGTCCTTTCATCCAAAATCTCTCTTCTTTTTCTTGTTCTTGCCTTTACCAAAGGCTTACTCTATTCATTCCTTCACAATCTTTAAGGATGTTGTACATCTCTCATCAACCGAGTCCCACATTTTCGCTACCTATGCTACTATATCAATGACAGATTTTTGGATAGGCAGAGTTTTCTTTTGAATTACTTGATCCAAGGTTTCTTCTTCTTGTGTGTCACAAACTCTTGCATCCCTTTTTTTGATAGATGAATCTCTATTATATTTTTCTGCTGATTCTCATTTCCTTAACTTGTCTTTCTTCTTCACCACTTGGTTAATTAGTCTCTATATATAATGGGCAGTCATTTTGAATAATTGGCCTTCAACATAAACCCCAAGGGTCTCTTTAGTTTTGTTTCATAACCCATTAACAATGTGCCTTAGTTGTTCCCATTGTGAGAATCCATGGCTTGGGCATCTATGCAGTAGTAAATAATACTTACCCATTGCTACGTCAAGGGGTCCTAGATCCCTTGCTTCCATCTTTGGATCTATTTCCATAGATTGAACACCATGAATAAGTTTGATATTTGTCATTGAAGATCTCCAACATGATACTCCATCTCCTAATGTATTCTAGTTCAAGTGATTTGTACCAGCTCTCAACTTCTTTCACAAGTGTTCGTGGGAACAACTTCAATTTCTGCCAATCACTTTCAATATTTTGCAGGGTGTAGGCATCGTGCAATGCTTGGAGGTGGTGTTGTGGATCAACATTATAACCACCCTCAAATCTAGGCATGTTATTTATGTCAAGCTACTTGATATGGCTATTCCTTATGTGCCCAGTTGATATATGTACAGCTTCCTAGATGTTGATCATGCTACAGGTCACCATCAAGTGTTCATCATCATGATCGAGTTCGTGAGCTCTATTGTAGTGTTACCCCCTTCAGTGCTTATGTCTCTTTTGATCCTCTCCCCTACCCCCCACCTTCTATCCCTACATCTTCTTCGTTCATAATCTTCATCTTCCTCATTTGAATGCCTTGGGAAATAGTCATGGCGATCATGAGTCCTTCTCTCCTCCTTGTCATGGTCTTGGTACCTTAGCCTCCTCCTATCAGAGTCCACTGGTGAATGTGAAGATGAGGATGAGGCAGTAGAAGAACGATGCTAGCTTGTCCTCCTTTCATGACTCTAATATCTTTTTCAGTAAGATCTAATAGAAACTCTTGGCCTTGAGTCCTGCTTATGATTTGAGTTAGTTATCTCCCTCTTAGGTGTCTCTGCTAGGGTGGAATGCCATTGAACTTTGACAGGTTCCTCCAATTGGATGATAAGTGTCCGTGAATGAACTTCATGATTTTGGTGGAGATGCTCAACGATGAATGCGTCACTACCAAGCTCTTCTAAGGTAATAAGAGAGTTGACTTTCTTTCCTTTATTTTGGACATGTTTAATTTCCATGGTAGCATCTCTCTTTACTTGCTCCTCAATGGGCTGATAGGGCCATGTCATGTGTTTGGTCACATGATATCCGTCGAGTCCCTTAGATTCATGCCCCTTAGAGCTATCTGAAGCATGATGGGTGCTAAGTGCTCTAGAGTTGGAACAATGTTACCTTGAAGATCTCTCCAACTTAGATGAAAGTAAAATTGAGATAATAAGGATCATGATGAGCATATGAGATCCTTGCTTGCATTGACATACTCCATTCTTCTTCATCACTGATTCTGTCATTGCCTCTTATTGTCTCTTTGGCAAGTGATGATGTAACCTTGCTTGAAGCCATGTTGTGGTTTAAAACATTTGGTTAAGTGTGCTTACTTTTAGAGTTATTAGAAAATTATGGATTTTAACTTTGGATTCTTGATACAACAAACATTGACTTGTCCCCAACAATGATGCCAATGATGAGCGATGGAGCAATTCAACACCCAACCATACAAGTCATAGGCATTCACGCGCCACCAGATCATAATCCATAAACAAGGCAATGTAATTATGCTAGCAGTTGATTTAAGTCTATGTGTATGGTTTAGCTCACCATGAGATATATGATATCTGATGTTGTTGGGTCATTCTTACTCTTTAGCAAACATGATGAGAATGAAAGTAGTTTCTAATTCTAAGTAAAACAAATAAATAAATCTATTCTAGCATATGGCAATGAGCATCCATTCTTAAAGTGCATAGAATAGTAAAACATTAACCAGGAAAATAGTGAATATGATGCTAAGTAAAACAAGAAACTAGGAGAAAGCTACAATAGTGAAAAATAGCTTGATCTTTATTCCTAAGTACTATATTACAAAAACAAATTGAAAAAGTTTTATTACTATGAAATGAAAACTTCTATGGATCCGTGCAGCTAAGTGTTATATTTATAAGCTACACACATCCCACAATATCAAATCTACGATGTCATAGCATGTGCTACAATATCAACATCCTTCACAAAAGCCACTGAAAGAAAGACCAAAAAAACACATGGAAAGGAAAACCAAAAGAACCATAGAAAAACACATGGAAAGGAAAACCAAAAAAGTCATGGAAAAACAATTGAAAAGGATTTAAAGAACCTAAAAATAAACAAAGATCTAGGTTTAAATGAATGTAAATGTAACCAACACTATTTTGTTGAGATAAGGCTAAGATAATGATGCAAATATAAACCTTTAAATGTTAAAGAAAACAATGCATTATTTTATGCTGACCACTTATGAATAATTTTTATGGTCAACAATGCTATTACCACCATAGCCCTAACATTTTTACTATGCAATATACCCCTTCCATCACTTTTGATATGTACACTAAATTTCATAGCCTACGTGAATTTTGTTAAGAAACTAGGAAATCGTGGTGCCTCATCAAAACAAAAATTCACAATCTGACAATGAAATAAAATTAAACTATGATCTTATAGCTCCAAATGAACTCGCTTTAAATCCAAACCATATAAACAAGCAATACTCTATTTGTTTGTTCATCCATTTTGCCGTGAAAACCATAGAATTAAACTATGGTTTTATAGCCCCACAATAATTCACTTTTTATTCCAACGCATAACAACATGCAATGCTTTATTTGTTTCGTTCATCTATTTTTCCGTGAAAACCATTTCCAACGTCAGAAGTTTCTTAGGTCAAGCCTCAAACTCCAACGCCACTCTATATTCGAATAGGAGTTGACTAGAATATTATGAAAGTTGGCGGCAATTGACTATAATGTTATAAAAACAACAATTTAACGTTGCAGTTGACTCGAATGGCAAATCCAACTGAGATTCCGTTTTCATGCTGTCTTGGTAGAGGAATAACATACTTCACAAGAGTTTTAACAGAATAGTCTTGTCAAACCAACCCTCCTGGCCTGGCAAATGGTAATTTCAGAAAATAATAGGCCAACCATTATTGCTTTTCACCTGCAGGGAGCTACATTTTATCACTACTACAGTACAAGGAAAATCTGAAACAGTTCGTAATAATTGATCGCTTGGAATAAAAATGCAGAATCGTACAGGAATAATATTGATCATCACCTAGCAAGCTAAGCTTTTTACTGAAATGAGAAAAACCAATACTGCAGTCTAAATATCATCCACTCAAAAGACAAACTTATCCTAGGTGCAAAATGTCAATCTTAACAATAAAACTCGAACTTTTAGAGACTCGAGCAAGGGCAAAACAGTATGAGCCTAATATGATAAACTTTGAATAAAAATTACAAATTTTTAACTTTCCGAAAAAAATGCTTAAGGAGAAGATCACATTCAAAATGATGCTCTTAATCTCACCAATTTGTACATGATCATGAAGAAGGCAATAACGTGTACTTAAAGCTATGTGAATGGACAAACATTCATGAAATCCGGCCTCACAAGATGGAAGCTGATCAGTAGATGTTACATCAGATTTATGGTTCACCGTGCACTCTTGTGGATTTTAAATCCAAATATCTTTGGTACGTAATTCTGGTTTGACTTCGGCGGCTTTAAGTGAGGATAGGTCATCAAAAAAAGATGTGGAAAAGTAGTTCCGAAATATGCTCCATCAGTATCTGAGGCAGCTGAGGAAATAAACTCAAAACACTCATGGAAGTATGGGTAAGTGCAAAAATATGATATGCATAATCATAACAAAAACATGATGAAAAAAATTACTTATATAGTAACCTAAATGTCAATTCTGAAATCATTTTTAAGGATACTGCCTTGGTACTTGGATCTTGGATAATAGACATCTTCACACTTAGGGCAGAAAATCTTCACTGTGCTTGTTCGAGGAATATCAGACTGCCCAACAGGAAGACACGGCTGGCCTGTGCAGCAGACTCTCGGGCATCGACCAAAATCCGTGCTTTTATATTTCTCAAGCTGCAGGAAAAACAGTTTATAGATTAATCTGCTCCGAATCCCAAAATCATAAAATACATAGCATATATAAATTTCATCTTACCATGGCATTCATCCCTTTGCTTGTTAATATATATCGAACATGGATCAGGCCATACAACATCTCCGCAGCCGACTCCACTAGCTCATTTTGTTCCTCAGTTAAGATATCATCTGCAAGAAATAATAACATTTTATCAAAAAACTGAATGATCAATTGCTCCATGTACCATGTCAGTTTCTTATATCGCATTCTCACTGCAATTTCAACACGTACACCAACTTCAGTGTATCCATTTCTACTTATGGATGCTAAAGCCCTTTTCTTTTACTATAAATTGTAACAAACTGTAACATGCATTTCGTTAATCTGACCATGTTATCAAAGATTTTATAGCCCTTTATAGAGAGACACAAGCAAGGAAAAGAAAAGCTTCAATATTCCAAAATTCACATATACCCTTAGGATGTTGTTTGTTACTGTGAAAGATTATTTCTACTAACCTCAGCTAAGTTCTACTAATTCATCTTTTGGAGTTTTAAATATTTTGAGAAAAAGCAACATACTAATAGAAAAGTTCATCTTGTCAGAAGGCAAATTTATATGGAAGAACAATAGTACACAACGAAATGTCACCCAGAAATGGTGATTCACTGATGTTAAAGCAAGCCATTGTCAATTAAAGAAAACACTTCTTTTGATCCACCCCATACGAAATCCGATTAAAATAATTGAGGCATAACATAATTGTTCAGAAGCATGTCTCACGATCCCTTAAACTTGTATTAACAAAATCACACGTAGATTTAAATTGTGATCTTCATATAATGTCTAAAAACTGATCAATAAATTAAAAAATAACAAAACAGGCTAGATTGGCATAATGGTGAAACATAAAATCTTAACCATGGGAAAAGTATTCAAAAAGCCTACCATTAGAGGACTCCACGTCCAATATCAAATCAAGGGCATAGTCATAGTATGGGACTTGGCTGCTCAATCCACAAAGGTTGAAATCATCCTGAATATATTCATCATCAACCTCGCAGAAAAACTCGTTGCCTTTCAAATTGCAAAACCAAGATATCCAAGATGTGTCGTCTCCATCAGAACCGCTCACATCTGACTCCTCACTGTCAGATTCTGAGTCTTCTGCGTAATGCACACATAAAAAATTTAAAAAGGACATCATGCTAAACAAGACAATGAGGCATCTTTTTATTACAGCGCAACACACTACAAAATTAAGTCAAATACCTAAAAACTTATCTACAATGAAATCAAACAATGGCATGCCTATTGGAATAATACAACCCATTTAAGTTGAGTGTCAAAAAGTTTTGTGCGCCAAATTTGACAATGCTATAAAAATTAAAATTTTGACGCCTGCAGAAAAAAATCTCCTGAAGCTAAAATTTTCTAAATTAGCCGCACGAAGATAAAATCGAACACCCATACGAACAAGTTCTAATTTAATGATAAAAAGAAATAATTTGCGCTTCAGTCGATTGATAAATCCATCCTTTCCAAAAACAAGGAAGGCATATAAATCTTTTAAGAGGGCAATGAAGGCGGTACAACCGCAAGATCTAGATTACACGAAAGGCTCTCGTGTTTCAGTTAGCTGCAAAAAAAAACATGCAGTTGGAAAATGACAACAGCGAAATGAACAAGATCTGAGACAAATTCAATATACCGTCATCATTGTAGGCGGCCTTGTCATTACGACTGTCCCTGGAATCCGTGAGAGAACGTCCGCGTGCTCCTGCGGCAGAGGTGGAAGGCAAGGAGAGACGTCCATTGACGTTCACATTGACGCCTTTGGAGGTGGACGGTGAAGACTTCTCCATATGCAGATGCTTGTCCAACGCATCGTTAATTCTCTTGCGATCCAGCGTGACGAGTTCCGACTTGGACGACGCCCCCGTTGCGCCGACGCCGACGCCTACGCCGCCGCGTTCCTTATACATGTTCTCGTCCGCAGTCGCACGTTCCGCAACGGAACCGAAATAACGAACCTAAGAGTACCGCGCAGCCTGGAGGCCTCAAACCCTAACAATGCCGTCCCATGTGAATCGAAGCCTCTCTCTGCAAAACGAACTCCAGGTTCAGCCAAATCGAATCGCGCAACCAAATGCCAAAACCCTAGGCTTGCAACAACAACAATTTCCTTCCTTCAAATCTCAAAGCTGCGAACGCAAACGCAGATCGCGCCCTCTCACTTACCGCGGCACGAGAGGAAGCGCTCCGTCGCATCGGAAGCGAGACACACACACGAAGCCGGGGAAGAAAGAAAACAAAAGTACGCCGAAACCTGTAAATATACGGCCGAATCCAGAATCCAAGAGCGCGAAAATAAAACCAGAGGCGGCACCGGCAGGCGACAAAAAATGCATAAGAGAACAATAAATCAATAAAAGACATTGAAAGCAGATAAAGGCGAGGCGGAATAAAGTGCAGCGGAAACCTAAAGACGTAAAAACGTATGAGAAGAAGAGAGAGTGCGAGGGAAAGTGGAGACAGAATAAAGCCGAGTAGAAAAAACCTGAAATCAAATAAAAAAAACCGACTTCCTTCCTTCCTTCCTTGTGGCTCCGATTTGCGAGAGCTGAATCAAATACAGATGCAGATCTGAGTTCGGAAACCGCGATGCGATGCGATGCTCCCGCCCGTTGCGCCGGATTAGATTACGAAGAAGAGAACAAATAAAGTAGAAAGAAAAAATATAAACAGGAATGGGAATTAGGGCCTGTGTCTGTCTGGTTTGTATGTATGTATCTATCTATCTCCAATCGGATTATCGATGCTGATGCTGTTGCTTCTAATCCGATTGCCGCAGATGCTGCTGCTGTTATTGTTGAGATTGAGGGTGAAGTTGAAGTTGAAGGTGAAGGGCATGCTGTCTTTGTTCTATCACCGACCGCTGCCCTGCCCTGCCCTGCCCTGCCCAAGCGGGACGTTTTCTCCCACTGCCCGTTACCCTCCCCTCCACTCTGCCCCTTAATATATACCATACATTTATTTAAAAAGAGAGGAAAAAAATCTGCTGCTTGCTATCCCACCTTGTGGAGGTTTTTGTTTATTTATTTATGGTAGATGCGTGAGGTATTGTTTTATTTGTGGTTTGCAGTGATTATTATGCTGCTTCTTCTTCTTGTTGGATCTGCGTGTTTCCATCGGCATCTTTGTGCCCCGTGATAAGAGTCCCTTTTTGGTCTTGGTTTCAGCCTTTCGGAATTTTGAAATTGAATTGCTTTAAAATGCTGGATGGCTAACCACATGGCACTTCCGCTGACTTTCAAATGAGTGATATGGGATACACATTTATCCTGCTGCAAATGTATGGGATTTCAACGTGTACATACTCATCTTTTAGAAGCAAGGTTGTGGGTTTAATAATTCGGTAGTGAAAACCTACTAATTCAGTAAGGTTGTAGGTGACAATTGTGCTACGGGACCTGTTCAATTCAAATTTGAGGGAAGAGGGAAGGGAAGGGGGTAATTGTCTAAAATCGAAACTTTATCACCTTCACTACAAATATCCAACATGGTATTATTTGGGTAAAATATAAAGATGTCTTAGAAATTTATCTATTTATTGGTTGTTGGTATTTTTATTTTGGAAAAGAGGGAAGAGGGATATCGAAATAGTTAAATTATACAAGAGGATAATGATGTCTTGAGTATAAATCAAATTGGTAACTTCTTGCCTACAAATCCTTACTAAATAATGAGTTAACCACTTAAACAACCTCTCATTGAAACATGTATCTTCTTGACAATATGAATCCTTACGACACATAACTAATACCTCCATTGTGCCTTAACTTTCATACATACATCATAGTTGATGAGAGCAATTACTCTAGTGGTTTATTCTAATTATTAGAGCAGTTACTTTAGCGGTCTATTCTAATTATTAGAGTGGTTACTCTAATTATTAGAATAGTTGCTCCCAACCTATAAATACAGTCCCTAGGCGCATAATTGGGGGAAAAATCTTTTAGCAATCAAGTAGCGAAACTCTTGTAATCTGTTTGAAAGTTAGAGTATTTTCCAAGTGCCTGCAGGAGATCTAAGTGTGGACGAATCTTTATTCGAGCATTGTGTATCTGAGCACACCTTGTGTACGGCAATAAATACGAGCTCTTCAATTCATCCTTGCAACACTTACTTGAGATTTGTTTTCTTACCCATTTCTTTTATTTTATTTTCTTATGCATTTATTTTATTTTATGCACTTTACATTTCTGTTATTAACACAGTAATTCATTTTGATCAATTAAGCAAATTGTTAAATTACACAAGCAGGACCACTTCGAGCATGCGTGTAACGCTTGGTAACCTAGTAACGATTAGCGTTTGGTAATCCCAGCAATGCTGCACTAGTTCAAGATGTGTGTGTCAAGTGGGAACGAATGCTGGTGTTAGGATTAGTTAGAACTTAGTTAATGAGTAGTTAAATTAAATTAGTCACTTAGTTACTACTCTCCTTCCCTGCTAGCGTAGGACATAAAAACATAAAAGCTATAAAAATCATATGCCTCAAGCTTACTTAACCATACAATCATGACATATAGGTAAGCTTGGGAAGACAACGATCAACCAACCTGTCCTTGTTCCACAAGGGCGCATAAGCACTTAGTCCTTGGAATTCAACTGGATCGTGCGTGAAACGCTCGTATTTGTATGGTTGAGCGTAGGAGTACTTCGCTGCTCATCAATACTCTAAAATAAAGGCTTTGTGAAAATTTTTAATGGAAGCATGGGACACTCTTATGTAGGTAAGTTGTGCTACCAACCCATATTTAGGACCTACTCAACTCAAAATTAATGAATTTGAGAGGGAAAGAGGGTTTGCGCCCAAACTAAAAACGTTTTTAAGTCCACTATAAATAACCAACATGGGATTTGGGTAGAATATAAAGGTATCTTAGAATTTTATTTCTATATTGGTTGTTATTATTTTGGAAAAAGGGGAAGAGGGGTATTGTTAAATTATATAGGAATACAATGATGCCTCAAGTATAACTCAAATTAGTAACCTCTTGCCCACAAATCGTTATTAGGCAATGAGTTAACTAATTAAACCACCTCTCACTTGAACCCATATTTTTTCCCCTAAGATGTGGCTTAACTAGTTAGCTCATTATTTAGCAACTACTATAGAGATAAAAGATAATGTAATCCACCATCATGAATAGAAATTAAAGAGATATATGCAAAAGAATATATGTGCCTTCATGATTACCTATCATTTCTAGCAAAAAACCATAATTAATACTAACTTTTATTAAATTGAAAGAATAGTTGAAATATATATAATAGGCTAGATTCTCTAAATCATAAAAAATTATAGCTCCTCTAAAAATCATTGATGGTTAATAAATAATAGTGAAGTTCTTTGTGTAATAGAAAAATTTATAAATAGGAAAATTAAAAAAAGCTTTTTGAAATCAAAATTAATTCTAATAATCATCATTATTATCCTAGCCTATCCCTACAAAATGGGGTTAGCTAAAATTCATTCTAATAATTGTAGAAAAAATGAATGATATTTTACCCACTTAGCTTGGTAATATATTTTAACAAAAATTATGTAAACTATTTTTTAAAAAAAATTATTTAAATATTTTTAAAAAAATTTACAATACGAGGTAATGTTTTATAACTATTATTTGGGATATTTTATATTTATCTCTAAAGATAAGAGGATTTTATAACTATTATTTGGGATATTTTATATTTATCTCTAAAGATAAGAGGATTTTATAACTATTATTTGGGATATTTTATATTTATCTCTAAAGATAAGAGGACTCTATTTATAGGCTTGTTGCAATAAGTTGCAATTTCAATTATGCTAGAAATATCATTATGCTATTCTTTTTTATTTATTTGAACATTTATTTTCTTCTCTTTTCTCTTAACTAGTTTGTTAGAGGATAATTCATACTTTGAGTAAGTCATAAAGACAAATTCTTTTAGTTGTAATATATGACTATAATTTGGAAGCATATTGTTATTTATTCTTATGAGATCATATATACTAGAAGTTGTAAGTCAAACATCATGAGTCACAACTCTTTAAGAAGTATTAAAGTCTAATCTATGAAGTGTGTTAGATAGTGAAATAATACAGAGAATTCAACAAGAAGAAGAAAAGTATTTGTTACAACCAAAGGTCAAGAAGAGAAAAAAGATTTACAATATTAAGTTTGTGAGAAAATAAAAGCCTATATCATCTCACTTAATAATTTTCGATGCATTTCAAGTTTTATTCATAACTTTTGTATTTGTTAAATTTTACTATTACCTCTTTAAAATTGTAAAGGACAACGAAATTTAACATGATATCAAAGTTAGAGGAATATAAAAAAGATGATGATAAGATAATCCTTGAAGAGACTTCCTAAAGAATGTAGAAGATCTTACAAATTTTGTTCATAGTATGATCTTAAAAGATGAGGATAAAAATCCATTGCAAACACTCATAAATAAGATAGTCATAACAAATTATTAAGAACTTACAATGAAGAAGTGTCATACATGGGTGATGAGTGGTGAGGTACCCCTACACTCAAGCATACAAATACAAGCGTTCACGCACGATTCGGTCAAACTCCACAAATGAGCTAGTTGCGGTATCTAGATAGTTACATGTTGATCACAGTTCACTATCTTCCCACCTGGACTAGTATTTGCTTTGTCACATATGGTTTAGTCCAGAGTGAGGTGTATGATGTGGTCCTAAACTAGTGCTACTCCTAGAGGCAATGAAAAATAACTTTGTTTTAAGCTAAGAGGGAATGAGAGAAGAGAATCTAAGCTAGCCTAACTGTAATGAGCATCCGTCCTTAATCATCCATACACATCTTGGACCTCGTGTACTACTTTTGGTATTACCAAGCGTTTATTACTTGAGCGCTCCTAGATACGCTACTAGGTTACCAAGTAGTGACACTTGAATGTTCGTGATTAAGTCGTACTCATTCCGCGTTTAATAACAGGATAGTAAATGAAGGGTAAGAAATATTAATTAGGAAAATAATAAATAACAATAACATTAAGCAATTAAACTAAGTGAATGCTGCAATGATGAAGTAATCTCAATCTTTATTGTTGGTCATGTGCATGTCCAAGTACGTCACACTCGAATAAAGGCTCCGTACAATTACAATCATCACACTGCGGGCATGCACTAGGGAAAGAGTTGAGATGAACCAAAAATGAATAAAAAGACTCTACACTTACACCTACTGACTGACTGACTAACTTGCTCCCTTCCTATGCATCCAAATGTGTATTTATAGGCTTACATAGGAGTCACAATATTGTGTATCCGATATCATTGTCCAAGCCATGGTATCGCGTACCCAATATTGAGGGTCCAATATCAAGGGTCTGATATCAAGGGTTTGATATCAAGGGTTCGATATTAGGGGTCCGATATCAAGGATCCGATATCAGCACCTGACAAACCATGATTCATCATACCCCCATGACTGAATAACAACTCGTCCTCGAGTCAAAGAAAGTGAGGAACAAGTTCATTCAATTACAAACAAGGGATAAGTATGAGATTATTGAATGACCATGGACTATTTCATGCCGTAGTATGGGATTAAACAAAATTTGGACACAGACACAAAATGCAAAACTTCTGGAACTCATGGAGTTCTTAGTGGTGGTGGCTCCTCCATGGGTGCCTCTCCTTTGTTTTGTGCTTCAGGCTTCTCAGATTGATACCGTTGAAGAAGCGCCTAACGTTTCTCCTCTTCTATCCAAGGATTATGAGCCATCCATGCTGATGTTCCAATGTTTGATGGAGTTGGCACTTCCCATAAACACGGCAGCTACAGGAACTCTTAATTGGCCTTGACATGCCATGCCACAAATAGTCATCATTCCTCTTCATAGGCTTGGACCCTAACTTCTCCACCTTTTGCTTGGCTAAATTGTGTAGTGACAGGAGTTCCCTGATGGATGTTGAATGATTGTGCCTCTTACTCTGCATGTTCTACATGAGGTCCTTGACCTCTTCCTCCCCTTGGGTATTCAATTGCACCTTGAGAAGGTCCTCCTTGTTGTCCTCTTTTAGGGGCCATCTATAATCACACAAAGATCAATTGTTAGTAAGGTTATTGAAAGAAGTTCAATTATTTCATACCTTACTCATTACCTTTAATAAATGTTGAATTCTTTGCTTAGTGATGAGCTGCAATATTGCGTACGCGATATCGCATCCACCACACGATATCGCATATGCGATATTGCGTCCTACCTCATCTTCTATAAATAAGAGGCGACGCCCTTTGTTCCAAGGCAGTTAGACTTAGACCGTTAGCCAAACTCTTATAGTTTTGTTATTCCAGAGTTAGAATTATTTCTGTCTGCCCGCAGTAGGAGTCATAGAGTGAATAGATCTTTATTCGAGCAATTTGTACCTGAGCACAATTTTGTGTATGGCAATAAAGACGAACTTTATGATAAACCTTGCAGCATACAAATTAAGCTAATTAGTAATTAATGATTGTTTAATGCTTTTCTAGTTAATTAATATCTTTCTCAACCTTCAACCCCCTTAGTTAAATACACTCAGTATGATCGCTTTGAGCATGCATGTAGTGCTTGGTAACCTAGTAACGATTAGCATTTGATAATCCTAGCAGCGCTGCACTAGTTTAGGATGTGTACGATAAGTGGGAACAGATATTGGTGTTAGGAACATTTAGAACTTAGTTAATGAATAGTTCATGTAAGTTAGTCACTTAGTTCTCTCCCCCTTTCCTTTATTAGCAGAAGACATAAAAAGGCAAAAAGCTATAAAAATCATATACCTCAAGCTTACTTAACCATACAACCGTGACAATACGAGTAGGTTTGAGAAGACAATGATTGATTAACCCTGAGTGTTCCATTAAGGTGCGTAAGCACTTAGTCCTTGGAGTTCAACAGGATCGCATGTGAAATGCTCATATTCATATGGTTGAGTGTAGGGATACCTTGCCACTCATCATTGGCGCCGTTGCCGAGGACTTAGTTGTTTGTGCACTATGTAGAACATAGGAAATCATTCATATCGTTGGAACGTTAGAACGAACCCTTAGGGTTAATCAAAGAAGGATAAGACAACGGTACATCGCACACTGAACAAGACAAAAATGTCTTCTTCTTTGCATAAGAGCACTTCATTGCCTAGGACTAACACAAGAGGCAATCGGCGGCATAATACACATAACCAAAATATGCCAGTTCCTCAATAGTTTCGTGTGGTATATACCCATCCTGATGAGTATGTACTTGATTTCACCTTTATTCTCCACCAAGATGAACAATTGCGTTGGAGAGACTTGGATGGTAACATAGTGTTGCCTCCAGACCGATCAGTCCCCAACATGCTCCTTCAAGCTCACACAAATAGGCATGCTACTTTTATATGTAGAATACATTGCATGTGATCATGACACAAGGGACTATCACCTGATAGAAGCGTAACGTCAAAGGAACTTGCGATAGGAGAGATACCATACATCCTTGAAGGGTAAATGACCCCATGACGCCCTGCACGTTTTGAGCGAAATCGAGGGTGGTGAATTTGTTTCAACAGGTTCCCAAAAAAATGATGTTCCTCCTCCTAACATTGGTCAAGAGGTGGTGTATTAGAACCTTCACTCCACTATTCACAACTCTGGTTCTATTACTCATGAACACAAAGTGTTCAACAAGGGAACACAAACACATGATAAGGGCAAACGTTCTGATCGTGATCATGATTGAGGCCGAGACCACTGAAGAGAAGGTAGAAAACACCGTCATGGTGGTGCTTCTCCTTCTTCTTCACCTTCATCATCACCTTCACCCTCTCCTTTAGTGTCTAGACACAGTCATAGGGAAACTAATCGTGAGGATAAAGGAAAACAAAGTGAAAAACATCGACGAGACAGTCGAGAACAAGGATGAGGGCACTCTAAGGAATCAAGGCATAGAAAAAGGGAGAGTAGGGAATTGCGTAGACACCATAGATGCTATGAATGAGACGATCACAAAGAACCCCTACTCACAACTAGAAGCATGCTAGATATAACGGAGGCCATCAGAGTTCCAACAAGGCACCAAAAGGATAGTGGGATCAAGAGGTTAGACATGAACAACATCCTATGATTTGAAGGGGGATACAACGCTGATCCTCAAAATCACTTAAAAGCATTCCATGATGCATGTGCCTTGCAAAACATAGAAAACGAAAGGCAAAAACTGAAGTTGTTCCCAAGGACATTAGTGAAAGAAGCTGAAAGCTGGTACCGGTCCTTAGAACTGGAATTCATTCGAAGGTGGAGTACAATGTTAGAACTATTCAATGATAAGTACCAAACATACTCCCGAGTGTCTAACTTGCAGAAGCAAATCCAAGGATGGAAGCAAGGAAATCATGAGCCCTTGGATGCTACCATGGGCCATTATTACACACTGTTACATCATTGCCCTAGCCATGGTTATTCGTAGTGGGATCAACTACGCCATTTCATGGATGGACTTAGGCATGAAACAAGAATAACCCTTGGGATGTATGCCCAAGGAAGGTTATTGGACCTTAGGTCTCATCAAATTTGTAGATTGCTAGAGCAAGTAGCCAAAGAAGAAGGTGAGCTATGAAAGAGAGAAACTGCGGAAGAATACAACTGAGATCCTTCCCTCTGAAAAAGGGGAGTGAGATTTTGTGAGGAGGAAGAAGAGTCACCACTCGAAGAGATGGTGAATAGGAAAACTTTGCCCCTCCAAAAGTTAATAATAGAAGTATCAGCAAAGGTTGACCAAATGTGGGACTCCTTGGATAGTAGGTTTAAAACCGTTCTTAAAATTGTAGAGGAGTCTAGGGAGCAAGGTAGTAATCGCGACAAAAAGAAAAAGAGAGAAGTGGATAATGCACGTAACAAGGGTAAGGGAAAAATGGCCATCACAGAAGAGGTTGTGGATTTAGACACAAACAATGATGGTGGATGTGAGATATGCCAATACGACCATCCTAAGGGATGTTGCCAGTGATCTCACATCTATAAGAGTCTGGGGTGTATGCACTCAACCCATGACTAAATAAACGACAAGCACCCCGATGGTTACCTTATCTCCAAGGTTATCCAAGGTAGTTCCACCAACCTTCAACATGTTATCCAAGTGGAACTCCACCACAACCCGTTGAGCAACATCAACATTGGCAATACCCACAGTCATGGAGGATGCCACCACCAAGGCAACAATACCCCTACTGGCAACCTGACCCATATGGCTACTACGTGTAGCATCCAATCTCTCCACGTGACTCTATTAGTCACATTGCACCACAACATCACTACCAAGCTCGTGAGTATTATAGAACTCCTTCTCCTAGGAAAGATAACCCACAAACATACCATCCTTCAAATCCATTCGCAACTCTCACATCGATAGCTCCATTACTACCTGCTCCAGTAATGCAAGGGGAACTCCCTACTCAACCATAGCAACGCAATGCCACAAGGGTTATGAACCCTCAACCTATTGTTGGTTCTGATAATCAAATGAAGAAAAAGACCTTTCTTTAGAGCCAATAGTCCAACCAAGACCTTACAACCACAAGCGGTTGAACCTCTAAATGCCTCCCTATCAGATAAGGCTTCAAAGCTCCCTTCGAACTAAACACTGAGCTCAACACATACGTTTATGGTAACACATGCTGTTCATGACTGGATTAAGGTTGGCCACCTTCCCAGGAAATTCTCTGATCTTGGAAGCCCTCTAATCTATCTCCAAATTGTTGGGAATGAGCCGTGTAAAGCTCTTCTGGACTCAGGTTCTGGAGTCAACTTAATATCACAAGAAATGTATAAAGCTTGGAACCTACCTCCATTAAGGAAGAGCAATATTCGCCTAGAGCTGGCTGACTAGTCCATCACTATTCCCTTGGGACTAGTGGAGGACATTGTCACCACTGTGTGTGGATGGTCATACCTCGCTGATTTCCTAGTGATACAAGTAAATAACAGTAAAGGGGACTTCCTAATAATCATGGGAAGGGCATGGCTAAGTACTATAGATGCATGCCTAGGAATCCGTGATCTTTCCCTAGAAATATCAAAGGAAAATACTTTTGGAAAGATCGAGAAGAAGAAGGTTCCATGCATTACATATAGTGATATAGGGTGCAATTGCGTGTAGAGATTATGGGTTGTGCAAAGTTTAGCATTACCTGCATGCAACTAGTGTGCACAAGACATTAATATACAAAAGTACCTGTATGTAGCAGCCACACAATAAGAGGACACCCAGTGGCTGATAACTGATCAAGAGAGTAACTCACTAATGTGCATGGAACCACCTAAGGGAATAACTTGCGCTTACATTGAAAGCATAGATGCATTAAAGCAATTCCGCTACCAACTTCTAAGCCTTAACCTTGAAAACATCAATTGGGGGAAGTTGGAGACTCCTAAAAAATCCAAACCTAAGAGGCCTGATAAGAGATTGTTAGTCAATGTGCAACAGACCAAACCCTTCCATGAACTTAGGACGGCCAGTGCACATAATGCCTTTGAGAAGGGATGACCCTACTCACTCTTTCGGATCTCCTCCTCCCAACTTAATCATGGGGGAGATGACCACCTCTACTAATCATTTGAGGCCCTTAGTTCCTTTTTAAGTTTTTGTTTTCCACATTTTTGTTTTACAAATTTCTTTAATTTTTATTGTTTTTGTTTTGCAACATCGTTTATACTTTTTCATTCCTTTGTGTGACTGTTTGTTTTGTTGTTTTTGTTTTAATTTTTATTTTTGTTTTTATCTTTGTTTGTTGTTTTGATTTTGTTAGTTTCGTCACCTAATAAGTGCTCCTAATGGTGGTATGAACTGTATTCTATGGATTGCTAATGTTTGGTTATTACCTTTGAGTTATAATGTTGATACTAAGGTATGGCTCTTTTGATATAGTAGGCAATGAGTCCACGTCATCCATGCATCCATGAATTTCTATGGTCTCTCTTGGCTTGAGACTGTACAGTCCTTTCTTTAATAATAAAACTATTAACAAATTGGTGACTGGGCATTTCTCAAACTAAGGAAGGACTCAAGGACTGAACAGGTGTGACTTTAAGAGGATTTGATGCATTTGTGCTGGCCATTCTCTTGGGTGCTTGGATGTTTTCTTCTTGAGTTTCCGTTACCATTCCGACGTTGCTCCATCATTGGGAAGCTGAGCCAATAAAAATAAGTCTTTGCATTGTGTGGTTCTCACGCCAAAAAAAAAAACAAAAAAAAAAAACACACAGTGAGAATTCAAAGCACATCTCGTAGACAAACTAATCATCTAGGCTACAAGCACTGGTTATGGAACTAAACAAACATGTTCCCTCTAACTAAGGCCCTCTCTCGCTTCCTACTTTTTCCTTTCTCATTTCTTCAGAATGGTGGTGACTCTTTGGTGGAGGCATTCTTGTTACTTCAAGAGGATGGATTGGCCAAGTGTATTAATGCGAAGTCACTGGATGTGGATTGTTTGAGGCTGGATTTGGAATGAGATATACTCAGTTACATTAACCATAAATACACAAGGGGCTATACACCACCTCGTTCTTGGGACTCCATTCCACTCTCTTCTTCTCACCATTCTTTCTCCATTTTCCATCTCATTGTCGATTGTATCAGCAGTCTATATTTTGGTTAATGCATTATTTTCTCTTTGGTGAATTCTTGTGGTCAAGTTTTTAACTCTTGCTCCCAAAAGACATTTCTGGAGCCTACAGACTCTTTGAATGTGGGTTTGTTAGGGCATCAATGGCATGAGCCTGCTTTGGGGAGGACCCACTGACATTCCTATTTGGTGCATCAGTTAACTTCTTTCCCTTAAACATTTCCACAATCAATATTTGTTTTGTTCATTCCCATCTCTGACATTTTATCGACGTTGTCGTTGTTTCTTTTTTTCCATCTTTCTTATTCCTTATCTTTTTCCATTCTATCGCTACCGGAGGATCGCTATTAGTCATGGGGGCCCTGGTCCAATTTTTTTAATTTTTCCTAACCCCTACACCTTGGGTAGTCACCAATGTTCTATCTCTAGAATCCGTATTGGCCATATCACAACTCAGCCAATGGACCTTACACCAAGGCAAGGTATCAACTGTATTATGATTTTCTTATCCTTGCTCATATGTGACTGTGTTGTGTGTGCAGATGGCAACCATACAGTAATGGATTGGATCTGGAAGAAACACTCAGGATGTACTGGTGCTAGAATAGTTGTGCAAGGAACAAGATCGATGGCGTGGTTATGGATGGACAACAGAAGGTGTAATCCTGGCATCAGCAACAACACATCTTCTTCTTTTCTTTCTCTCTCTCTTCTCTCTCAGCTGCCAAATAAGGCTGGATGTCAATTGTGTATAGTGTTCATTCTTGTAGTCATGAACACTAATATTGTCATGTATTGTAATGATTGATCTGTTCACATGTCATCCCATTCACCATTAGTTATCATTCAAGTCAATAATCCCATACCTTCCCAATATTTTGTAAGGAACTCAAGGACGAGTTTTCATTTAGTCATGGGGGTATGATGAACTGCAATATCGCATATGCGATATCGCATCCGCCATGCGATATTGCGTCCTGCCTCATCTTCTATAAATAAGAGGTGGTGCCCTTTGTTCCAAGGCAATTAAACTTAGACCCTTAGCCAAACTCTTGTAGTTTTGTTATTCTAGAGTCAGAATTATTTCTGTGTGCCCGCAGTAGGAGTCATAGAGTGAACCGATCTTTATTCGAGCAATTTGTACCTGAGCACAATTTTGTGTACAACAATAAAGATGAACTTTATGATAAACCTTGCAGCATATAGATTAAGATAATTAGTAATTAATGATTGTTTAATGCTTTTCTAGTTAATTAATATCTTTCTCAACCTTCAACCCCCTTAGTTAAATACACTCAGTACGACTGCTTTGAGCATGCGTGTAGTGCTTGGTAACCCAGTAAGGATTAGCATTTGGTAATCCCAGCAATGTTGCACTGGTTCAGGATGTGTACGGTAAGTGGGAACGGATACTGGTGTTAGGAACATTTAGAGCTTAGTTAATGAATAGTTCATGTAAGTTAGTCACTTAGTTCTCTCCCCTTTTCCTTTATTAGCAGAAGATGTAAAAAGGCAAAAAGCTATAAAAATCATATACCTCAAGCTTACTTAACCATACAACCATGACAATACGAGTAGGTTTGGGAAGACAATGATTGATTAATCCTGAGTGTTCCATTAAGGCGAGTACACACTTAGTCCTTGGAGTTCGACCGGATCGTGCATAAAATGCTCGTATTTGTATGGTTGAGTGTAGGGATACCTCACCACTCATCACTTAATGTGATTTTGGAGTTAGAAATTTTTTTAAGGAAGTTACCCTGAAAGTTTAATGTCAGACCTGATTTGTTTAGGTGACACATAAAAGGACATGTAATGGTTTTGAGGAACGTTTGATAAAATGATGACCAAGGAAAGAATAGATTTGGTGATGAAGTACTTGAGGGGTATAAAATGATGTGGTGATGTGCAAAAAGTGCAAATTACAAAAGTTATGCAAGTGGGTCCTCCCCAGAGAAGGTTCCTACCTATGATGCCCTTACGTAACCACACCTAAAAATGTCTGTAGGCACTAAAAGGGGTAAATGTAATCCACACTAGTTCCACAAAACACACACATGTAGATACCACCATGATGAGGTATGAATTCAATGCTACATAAGATACGAATCACAAATACATGAATAGCGAGCTGAGGTGAATTGTAGAAGGCATTGTAGAGATTAGGATATGAGATAACTGGCTCAGGCACAATGAATCTTGAGTGTAGGACATTATTAATGTGTCATTAGCCTATTGCTCCAAAATCAAGACCAAGTCCATTCCTACGATTAGTGACATCGCATTGTTTCATCCAATGATGGACAACCATAAGAGCATCATGACAGTAAGGTGTACGATCACTTGATGTTTTGTTGAAGGGAGGAGTGATTAGGAATTTGTGGCACACACACTCATTTTTTTAGATGCGTAATCCAAAGAAGCTGCCTACCTTCAGGCATGGGTGCACATCTTTCCAGTGGGACCCCCTAGAATAGCATTGGGATTTTTTTATTGAGTGCCTTTATTACTCTTACTCCCATTTTTCGTTAGATCTACAAGGATCTTAGTACAACTAGGCTGCATGATAACTCCTACAAATGTCACCAAGGAGAATCCACAAGTCCCCTTGATGTCACACCCTGGCCATTCCCTCTTAGTCCATCATTTTTCGCTCTAGGCATAATGAGCATAAAATTACTTTAAGTTTTAATGATGCCAAGAATATCATCGGACCTACAGTAGAACCTCTTATTAATAAAATGGGTGGATGAATGTGATGGGCTCGCTGTCCAAGTAATTAGTCACCTGAGACTTGATAGCATAGAACAACACCTCAACCAACAAGTCACATGAGTGTTTTATTCATAGATGAGATTACCCATAAAAAGATAAAAAAATAAAATAATAAATAAAAATATGAACCAATCAATAAAAGATAAAACAAAAAATTGAAAGATGAAAAAATGGAAAACAAAAAATTGTAAAATTAAAGAAAAGGAAAAATATTTATTAATTCTATTTGTTAGAATGGGGGATATCCCCCATAACTAAACTTTTGATCATAGTGAGAATAAATAAATGGAAGGGCTAGATTCATGCATTTTAGAAATATTGGAACTTAGTCATATCCAAACCACTAGGTGTCTTTTGATGTCATGGTTGGAATGTATCCAAATTGGGGTGCACACACTGTATTAAAGTTGACATATGGGGCAAGTTAGAAGATGAGTTTAATTGATATGGAGTTGACCCACTATGGCATGCTTGATCGTAAGACGGTATGCAAGGATCGATATGTCTCCCTATATACCTATATTCATTGGGTTGCATGGTTGTTGGAGTATTGATTGGTGGCTTTGATAAGGTAACATGAGGTGTTGGGTTCGAGGAGAAAGATGCACCACAGTGTTGAACTTATGCTGAGTGGGAGGATGCAGTGGTCTCGAAACTGTGCTATCCCTTTCTATAGTCATGTCTAAAGAAGGGATGCCTTTAATGTTGTGGAGGATTCCCACTGTGATTGATAGTAGTAGCACAAGTAACATTCATGGGTTAATGCTGTGGTGCAAAACCTTCTAGTACTATTGGTGGTGATGTAGAAGGAGGTGAATGATGCAAATATTGAGGGTAAGGAGAAGTATAAGGAACATGAGATGGTGATCTTGTGGGAGAGGACATGGGTTGATAGTATTTAGGAGAATGATGACGATGTGATGAGATAGAGGATGTTGACCTAGTTGGGGAAACAGGATGCTGAACCTGATAAACGCTTGAGTTTGGATGATATGAAGGGTGTGACCAGTTTGGGGGTGGCCTCCCCCATGATTGGGATTTTTGCCACTATGATTGAACACAGTATTTTTGTATGAACTCTGGATGTAGCATTCTTCCCCAATACTCATGTAAATGCAACAAGATTAGGAATTAACCTTTGGGGTGATCGTACAGGCAAATGTTACATTGATATGTATGATTAGCAGTTGAGTTCTTATTCTCTTTAACCATTCTTTTAATTGTTTAAGGGTGTTTTTTCCTGCTTCTTGGTTCGTCATGGTTCTACCTCTAATAGTGTTGGCATATTCTTGACATTTTTTATGTATCCATTCCATCATCTTATTGACCTTTGCCTTAATTTCATCCAGTGATTGTAGTATTGGCAAAGATGATTCCACCTCCTTGAGGTGAGTTGATTTCTCCTCTTCATGATTATGGACCTTTGCTAATCCAAGATTCTGGTCCTATTAAGAGCTGTCAACATTCTCCCACTTAGCCATTTCTCCTTCTTCTTTTGCTACCTACTTAATAAGCTCTTGGAATTGATGGGTTCATAGCTCATACAGTTGACTTGGGGCATACATCCCTAGGGTCTCCCTTGTCTCATTGCGAATCCCATCCATGATGTGGTACATTAGCCTTTCCTCGAAAAACCCATGGCCTGGGCATTTGTTTAACAAAGAGTAATATCTTTCTAAGGCCATGTCCAAGGGTTCATGTTGTGCTTGTTTCCACTCTTGGATTTGTCCCCTCAAGGTTGACACTCCTGCATAGGTTTGATATATTTCATTGAAGAGTTCTACCATTGTCGGCCAACATCAAATTGATTTTGGTCTTAGGGACCTATACCATACTTTTTCTTGGCCAACGAGTGTCGTAGGAAAGAGCTTAAGTTTTTTCCACCCATTATCAATATTGTTCCATACACAGGCATCATGGAAGGCTTGTAAATTATGTTGCAAATCTAAATCATAGCCTCCTAAAAATTTGGGAATAAATCAAGCTTGGGTAGATGGCTTTCCTTACGATGCCTGCAAGATATTCAAAAAACCTCTTATATATGCATTAGGCTCCTAGTGGCCAACAAGGGTTCATTGTCACTAGGTAAATTATGAGTTTGTAAGTTGGGATGATTTTTTCTTTGTTTATGTACATAGGAGACCTCTGCATCAGATTGAGTACTCCAAACTTTGTCTTCATCATTGTATAATTTGTTCGTTCTCCAATGAATTTCCTTACTAGTTGTTGCGTTATCATAGTCTTGTGAGAGAGACATTGTTGTGAGTTTATGTGTGACTTAATTGACATTAAGTTTTTTTTCTAAGAGATATATCGTGAATACTTTGTTATAGTGATCCTATATGATATAACTAATCTAAATAACTAGCATCATCCCTGGCAATAGTGCCAATGATGAGTGGTGAGGTACCCCTACACTCAACCATACGAATATGAGCGTTCATGCACAATTCAGTCGAACTCCGTAAACAGGCTAGTTATGGTATCTAGATAGTTACACATTAATCAAAGTTCATTGTCTTCCCACTTGGACTAGTATTTGCTTTGTCACATATGGTTTAGTCCAGAGTGAGGTGTATGATGTGGTCCTAAACTAGTGCTACTCCTAGAGGCAATGAAAAATAACTTGGTTTTAAGCTAAGAGGGAATGAGAGAAGAGAATCTAAGCTAGCCTAAGTGCGATGAGCATTCGTCTTTAGTCATTCGTACACATCTTGGACCTCGTGTACTACTTCTAGTATTATCAAGCGTATATTACTTGAGCGCTCCTAGATACGCTACTGGGTTACCAAGTAGTGACACTTGAATGCTTGTGATTAAGTTGTACTCATTTTGTGTTTAATAACAAGATAGTAAATGAAGGGTAAGAAATATTAATTAGGAAAATAATAAATAACAATAACAGTAAGTGATTAAACTAAGTGAATCCTACAATGATGAAGTAATCTTGATCTTTATTGCTAGTCATGTGTGTGTCCAAGTACGTCACACTCGAATAAAGGTTCCGTACAATTACAATCATTACATTACAAGCATGCATTGGGGAAAGAGTTGAGATAAACTAAAAATGAATAAAAAGACTCTACACTTACACTTACTGATTGACTGACTAACTTGCTCCCTTCTTGTGCCCCAAATGTGTATTATAGGCTTACACAGGAGTCACGATATCGTGTATCTGATATCGTTGTCCAAGCTGCGATATCGTGTGCTCGATATCGAGGGTCTGATATCGGGGGTCCGATATCAAGGATCTGATATCAAGGGTCTGATATCAAGTGTCTGATATTAGGAGTCTAATATCAAGGGTCTGATATCAAGGGTCTAATATCAAGGGTCCAATATCAGGGGTATGATATCAAGGGTTCGATATCAGGGGTTCGATATTAGTTCCACTTGTGAGGTACAAGTATATGGTTAAGTGCAACTAAGGTATATGATTTTTATCATTTTGTATTTTATAAGTTTAATTACCTACAATAAGAATGAAAGGTAGAGTAATTTAAGATCTAATTCATCTATTGCCTAGCTAGCCTAACACAAGTACTTGTTTCCACTTTCTAGACACATCTTGAACACGTATAGTGTTGCTAAGCTACAAACATTAAGTGTTTCTGGGTTACCAAGTGTTACACGTATGCTCTAGGTGGTCATGCTTGTGTTCATTAACAACTAGAAATCAATTGCTTAATTAAAGTGCTTTAAAGTGAAGTGCATGAAAATAAAGTGCATGAATATTACATGCATCAAGGAAACATTAATGTATTCTCAGTGCTACAAGGATGATCAAAAGGGTTTGTTTTTATTCTTGTCACACTATTGTGCTCAAGTACATTAGTGCTCGAGCAAAGATCCATACACACTTAGACTCTTGCTATGGACACTCAAAAAATATTCTAACTTTAGAGAAAACAAACTATAAGAGCTTCGCTATCTATGACAAAAACTATATGAAAATCATGAGCCCAAGACTACATTTATAGGCCAACATATACCCCAAGATATTAGGTATTTGACATCACATCTTAGGATTCAATATCGAGGCTCTAATATCGGATATCTGGTATCAGAGCAGATCAAAACATGATTCATCATACCCCCATGATTGAATAAAAACTCATCCTTGAGTGAAGAAGAGGAGGAATAAGTTCCTTACAAAATATTGGGAAGGTATGGGATTATTGATTGACATACAAACTAACTTAGATGCAACAAAAAGACTCCTAAGTGCCCGAGTGTATGGATTACAATCTTTTACAAAATTGGGTGTTCATGACAAGAGAAGAGAACACCCTGGCTAAAATTGACATCCACTCATCTAGTAGTTGAAGAGCGAGGAGGAAGATTCAATGATCATGAAAAGTCCTTGTCACATGGTTCTGTTGTCACTACTTCCTTTATGAGGATAGTATAGCTTCCAGTCCACGCATTGCATCCACACTTCCCATTGCAATCACAACAAAATCATGGATTAGTGTGCAATGTGTAACATATAGCTTTGAAGTACCTTGTCTTGTTAGTGGTTACACTTGGCTAGGTTGTGATTGTGATGGATGAATTTCAATAATAGTGTTAGTAGGAAGGTTGAAAAATATGGTGGAATAGATAAGCGGTCCATTAGCAAATTTTTAAAAAGTCCAAACATAATAAAATACCTAAGGAGGGTTAATGAATTAACAACAATGACAATAAAAAGATTTCACTGAAGAACGTTGTGAAGGTGCACACATTAGGATGTCATTAATGGGGCAAAAAAAAGGATTTAACTGTAATAATGTCTAAGGATAAAGAACTTAACTAACTAAACCAAAATATATGCAAGTGGGTCCTTCCCAAAGTAGGCATAGGCCTTTTATTGTCCTTGCATAACTTCAAACTGAGGAGTTCGTGGGCCCTGTGGATAATTAATGGTTACAAAAGGTTAAGTACAAAAACCCTGAAGAAACTACCTACAAATTTTGACACATCAAACAAGGACATCAAACAAGAACATGAAACTCATAGTGAGGTGAGACATGGAAAGCATAGATGGAAGAAAGAGAGAGTGGAATGGAGTTCTTGATTAAGGTTACATGAAGTCCCTTGTGAATTTTATGATAAGATCCATCCTTAGTCTAGACCAAAACCAACCATGTTTAGTGACTTCGCATCACCATTCTAAGACCAGTCTAGCCCCTTGAGACACAATAGTGTTTCCACAGAACAACCACCATTCCATATTAGAGAAGAAAAGAGAAGTAGAAAGTGAGGAAGAACCTTAGTTAGAGGGGACCTTCAGGCATGGGTGAGCGGTGAGGTACCCCTATGCTTAACCATACAAATATGAGCATTTCATGCATGATCCGGTTAAATTCCAAGGACTAAGTGCCTATGTGCCTTTGTGGAACAATAGTAGGTTGATTAATCATTGTCTTCCTAAACTTACTTGTATGTCATGGTTGTATGGTTAAGTAAGCTTGAGGCATATGATTTTTATGGCTTTTATGTGTTTTATATCCTACACTAATAAGGAGGGGATAGAGAAATAACTAAGTAACTAATCTAATTTAACTATTCATTAACTAAGTTCTAAGTACTCCTAACACCAGTATCCATTCCCACTTACCGTACACATTCTGAACTAGTGCAACACTATTGGGATTACCAAACGCTAATTGTTACTGGGTTACAAAGTGCTACACACATGCTCGAAGTGGTCGTACTAAGTGTATTTAACTAAGAGAGTTGTAAGGTGAGAGAAATCATTAATTAACTAGGAAAGCATTAAATAATAATTAACACTGATTAATCTATTCTGTATGTTGCAAGGTTTATCATAAAGTTTGTCTTTATTGCCATACACAAAGTGTGCTTTGGTACACAATGCTCGAATAAAGATCCATTCACTTTATGACTCCTATTGTGGGTACACAGAAATAATTCTAACTCTGGAGGGAAAAAATGACAAGAGTTTGGCTAAGGGACTAACTTCTAATGTGGAAACCAAGGGCACTGCCTCTTATTTATAGGCAAAGAGACAGGTTGCGATATTAGGTATTCGATATCGCATGGTTGATCCGATATCATGGTTCATCATACCCCCATGACTGAATGAAAACTCATCCTTGAGTTCCTTATAAAATATTGGGAAGGTATGGGATTATTGACTGAATGACCATTAATAGTGGAGCGATGATGAGTGGCGAGGTACCCCTACACTCAACCATACGAAATGAGCGTAGCACGCGCGATCTGGTCGAACTCCGTAGACTAAATGCCTAAATGCCCCATGGAACACTTGGGGTTAATCATTCATTGTCTTCCCAGACTTACTTTTTGTTGTCACGGTGTATAGTTAAGTAAGTCCGAGGTATATGATTTTTATAGCTTTTCTATTTTTCTTCTATGCTAAAGGGTGAAGGGTTGAGAGAGCTAACTAACTCTAACTAAGGACTAAGTCTAAATTAA
>MNCI01025684.1:638909-716960 GCA_015680685.1 Gnetum montanum
TCCAACAAGCTATGTACTTCATGGGCTCTAAGTTGTGAGAGTCTCCCTTGGGCGTAAGTTCCAAGGGTTCTTCTAGTTTCATGCCTTAGCCCATCCACGATGTGGCGAAGTTGATCCCACTGAGCGTACCCATGGCCTAGGCAACGATGTAACAATGTGTAGTAGCGGGCCATGGCAGCATCCAAGGGTTCATATGTACCTTGTTTCTAGCCTTGGATTTGCTTACGTAAATTGGACACTATGGAGTACGTTTGATACTTTTTGTTGAACAGTTCTAGCATCATACTCCACCTCCTGATGGTTTCCGGTTCTAAGGATCGGTACCAGCTCTCTGCTTCCTTAGTGAGTGTCCTTGGGAACAACTTAAGTTTTAGCCACTCACTATCTATATTCTGCAAGGCACAGGCATCGTGGAATGCCTGTAAATGATTTTGCGGATCAGCACTGTATCCCCCTTCAAATCGTGGGATGTTATTCATGTCTAAATGCTTGATCCGGTTATCCTTTAAATGCCTTTTGGAAATCCTAACTGCCTCTATTATGTCAAGCATACTTCGGGTTACGAGTAGGGGCTCTTCATAATTGTCTCTTTCATGATGCCTATGATGTCTGCATTGTTCCCTACTCTCCCTACATCCTTACCCTTGTCCTCTTTCTCGACTTTCCCGTCAAGGTCTTTCGTCCTTTTTATCTTTATCCTCACCTTTATGTTCATGGTGGCTATGCCTAGATGTGGAAGGAGAGGGTGAGTGATGTGAAGAAGGGGAAGAAGAAGGGGGACTATCACCATGACGATGTTTCTTGCCTTCTCTTCGGCTACTACGACCTCGATCGTGGTGACGATCTAAGTGCCTGTCCTTAGCATAAGTGATTGTTCCCTCTGTGAACAGTTGGTATTCATGAGCATCAGAACCATGGTTATGTATCATTGATCATAGGTTCTGATACCCAACAGATGGGGAACATCATTTGCTAATGAACCCATGATAAGGGGTTCCTCATCTCCTATTTCGCTAAGGACATGCGGGGCTTTGCCCTTTAGAAAAGTATGTTGACTCTCCTGCCTTACGTCTCTCATACTTTGGGCATCTATGGGATAATAATCCCTCATGTCAAAATCTTCAGCAACGTATTCAACGTATAGCTTGGTCATGCTTATCTATGCTAAGGCACGGAAAAACATGTGAGAGATTGATTGATCTGGGGGTAACACAATGTTACCTTGCAAATCTCTCCACCGCAGCTGTTCATCCTAATGGAGAATAAAAGTAAAATTAGGAATATACTCATCGGGATGAGTATATGTCATCTTATATTGTTTAGGACCTGGCTAATTTTGGTTATGTGTTTTATCTTACCGACTGTCTCGTGTGTGGTCCTTAGGTGGTGAGTTGCTCTTATGAGAAGAAGGCATTTTTATTGATATGCTAATTTCACCGTTATATAATTTTTCTTTTGATTAACCCGAAGGTTCGTTAAGGCTCACAACAATGTGAGTGATATCCCTTATGTTCTATTCAGCGCACAAACACTTAGTCCCTGGCAATGGCGTCGATGATGAGTGGTGAGGTACCCCTACACTCAACCATACGAAACAAGCATAGCACACACAATCTAGTCAAACTCCATAGACTAAATGCCTAAACACCCCATGGAACACTTGGGGTTAATCATTTGTTGTCTTCCCAGACTTGTTGTTGTCATAGTGTATGGTTAAGTAAGTCCGAGGTATATGATTTTTATAGCTTTTCTGTTTTTCTCCTATGCTAAAGGGTGAAGGGTTGAGAGAGATAACTAACTCTAACTAAGGACTAATTCTAAATTAACTAGCGTCAGCATCCATTCCCACTTACCGTACACACCCTGAACTATGCAACTATGGCTACCAAACGCTAATCGTTACTGGGATCACCACACGTAATGCATGTGCTTGAAGATGTCGTACTGAGGCACTTAACTAGCCTAAACGTGATGAGCAGCTGATTCCTTAAGTAGCCGTACACATCCGTAGATGCTCATAATCAAGTCGTACTCATCCCACATTCTAGGAGTTGAGGGTGAGAGAGACTAATCGCGATGAGCAGCCGATTCCTTGATTAGCTGTACACATTCGTCAATGCTCGTAATCAAGTTGTACTCATGCCGCGCTAATGTAGGTAATAAATAATAGGTAGGAAATAACATGTAATAAACCTATTCCATGCACTACAAGGTTTATCCACAAAGCTCATCTTTATTGTCGTACACAACTTGCGTTCAGGTACAAAGCTGCTTGAATAAACATCCGTTCACTTGGGGACTCCTACTGTGGGCACATGGAAAATATTCTATCTCTGGAGTGATCAAACTGCCAGAGTTTCCCTACTTTAAGCCTAGGATGAGAAATGAAGGGAGTGCCGCCTCTTATTTATAGATTTAGTGGCGGACCATGATATCACGTACGCGATATCGCAGGGGACGATGCGATATCGCGTCTCATCAAGTGGGGTGACAAACTCAACGTGCTGAGTGAATGGATCAACAATACAATATATGACAACATTAGTGTTCATGACCACAAAAGTGAACATTGTACATAAATGACATTCAGCCTTATTTGGTAGCTGAAAGAGAAGGAGAGAGAGAAAGAAGAAGACATGTTGCTGCCAATGCCAAGATTGCACCTTCTGTTGTTTATCCATAGCCATGCCACCAATCTTGTTCCTTTCGTAAATGTTCCAGTTCCAGTCCATCCTGAGTATTTCCTTTAGGCCCAGTCCATTATTGTATGATCGCCATCTGCACACAAAACACAGTCACAAATGAGCGAGGGTAGATAAATCACAATGCAATTGATACCTTGCCTCGATGTAAAGTGCATTGGTTGAGTTGTGGTTATGGCAGATACTGATTCTGGAGTTTTAACACTGGTGACTACCCAAGGTGTAGGGGTTAGAAAAAATTGAAAAAATTTTGCTAGGGCCCCCATGACTAAGAGCAAATCTTCAGTAGTGATAGGATGGAAAAAGATAAGGAATAAGAAAGATGGAGAAAAAGTAACAACAACAACGCCAATAAAATGGATGTCATGGATGGGAATGAAACAAAAATTGTTAATTGTAGGAAATGTTTAAGGGAAAGAAGGTAACAAGTGCACCAAAAAGGAATGCTAGTGGGTCTTCCCCAAAGCAGGCTCATGCCTTTGATGCCCTGACAGACCTACAACCTAAAGAGTCCGTAGGCTCTAGAAATGTCGTTTGGAAGCAAGAGTTAAAAAATTGCCCATAAGAAATTACCAAGGAAAAATGATGCATCAACCAAGGTATGGACTAATAAGAAAATTGGCAATGAGGTGAAAAATGGAAAAGAAAGGTGGAGAGGAGAGAATGGAATGGAAACCTAAGAACAAGGTTGTGTAAAGTCCCTCGTGTGTTTCATCGTTAATGTAACCAAGTAGAACTCATTCCAAATCCAGGCTTAACAATCCACATTCAGTGACCTCACATCAACACATTTGAGTAGCCTATCCTCTTAAAGCAACAAGAATGCCTCTATAAAAAGTCATCACCATTCTGAGGAGAGCAAGATTTGAGTGAGAAAGGGCCTTAATTAGAAGGAACCTTCATTATTGTGTCTAAGGGGTGTGCTTTGAATTTTCACTATTTTTTTTATGTTTCACGTGAGAACCACACCATGCAAAGATTTATTTTTATGTACTTAGCTTTCGATGATTTGATGAATGATTAGAATGGTGGAAAACCCAAGGAAAAAGCATCCAAGCACTCAAGAGAATAGTTAGCACAAATGCATCGAATCCCCTTGAAGTCATACCCTTTTCATCCTTTGAGTCCTTCCTTAGTTTGAGAAATACCTAGCCACCAATTTGTTAATAGTTTTATTAGAGAAAGGGACTATACAGCTCCAAGCCAAGGGAGACCATAGGATTTTATGGATGTATGAACGATGTGGACTCATTACCTGTTTACTCAAAAGAACCATATGTTAATATGAACATCATACTTCAAAGGTAAAATCCAAACATTAGCAATCGATATAATATTATTCATACCACCATCATGAACACTTATTGGGTGACAAACAAAAATAAAATCACACGAAGAAATGGTAAAAATATGAACGATGATGTAAAATAAAAAACATGAAAGATTAAAGAAATGTGCAAAAAAAAAATGTGGAAAACAAAAAATATGTAAAACAAAAATTTAGAAAGAATTGAGGGCCTTCAATGATTAGTAGAGGTGGCCATCTCTCCCATGATTGAGTTGGAAGGAGGAGATCCGAAATAATGAGCAAGGTTGCCCACCTATAGAGGTAGCATATGTTCTAGTTATCCTAAGCTCATGGAAAGGTTTTTTTTGTTGCATGTTGACTAATAGTCTTTTATCTGGGCTCTCAAGTTTATATATGGTCATGGATCCTGAAGGAAAAGTTGCATAGATAATGTAAGGTCCTTCCCATAGTGTTTGAAATTTGGTACGTTGTGATACATGTGTGGGGTTCTAGTAGAGAACCTTAGCTCTGGGTTGATACTTAACTTTCCTAATTTTCAGGTAATGATGTTGTTTATTAAATGCTTTATGCAACTCATTAGATGAAAGGGTAGCTAGTCGGTTATCATCTAGCAAGTTGAGAGTCATCAACCTTTGTTTTTGTGCTAGATCAAGGTCAAGGTTGAGGTCACATGCTGTGGCTAGTGTACGGAGCTCAGTTTGGATAGGGAGCATTGGAAGTTTTTCATACACTAACTTGTAGGGAGATTATCCTATAGAAATTTTCCATGTGGAGTGGTATGCCCAAAGAGCATCATTAAGTTTGGTGCTCCAATCTTGCCTATACTTGCTAATGGTTCTAGTCAGTATCTTAGTAATCTCCTTGTTGGTGACCTCAGCTTGACCATTTGCTTAGGGGTGGTATAGTGTAGTCAATTTGTGCTCAACCCCTAAGCATTACATTAACTTCCAAAAAGTTGCACCTGTAAAGTGTGTATCATTATCTGAGATAAGTGCACGCACCACACCAAACCTATTGATGACTTGTTGTTGAAAAAATCGTGTAGTTGTAGATGATGTGCAATCTTTGATGGTAGCTGCTTTAGCCCATTTTGTTAAGTAGTCTACAGTAACTACGATGTAAGCTTTTCCATTAGACATTGGTGTAATGGGCCCCATGAAATCAATTCCTAAAATGTCGAAGGGTTCTAACGGTTGAATCCATTGTTGCAAACCCTCCATTCTAGCAGTCATTTCCCCATCACGTTGACAACGTTCACAAGATTGGATGAAGTGATGGGTGTCCCGGAACAAGGTAGGCCAATAATACCTTGCAAGCAGGATCTTGCTGGCCATTCGTCTCCCTACATAATGACCCCCACAAAGGCCCTCATGAGCATCTTGGAGAACTCTTAGTTGATCTCTATTGAGAACACACCATCGAACCAAGCCATCGGGACATACTTTGTAAAGTTGTCCATTGATTTCCATAAAGTACTTGGCTCTATGAAGAAACTGTTGTTTCTTCTTAAGGTCTAGCTCTTGTGGTGTTTGATGGGTAAGGAGATAGGTAAGAATGCTACTATACCAGTTCATCTCCATGGGTGATTGGTCATTCACTACACCGGCAAAGAGGAACTCATTAGGGAAGTGATCAGAAATAGGATACTCATCCTCTTTACTGTTCCAATACAACTAAGATAAATGATTAGCAACTACGTTCTCGGTGCCTTTATGATTAATCATGGTTAGATTGAACTCTTGTAGGATTACCAACCATCGTATAATACAGGGGCTTACCATTGGCTTATTTATGAGGAACCGGATTGCACTATGATCTATGTGTACAAATACTTTGTACCCTAATACATAGTGTCTAGATTTCTCTAGTGCAAACACTACATCCATTAATTCTTTTTCTATAGTAGTGTAGTTAAGTTGTGCACCAGCTATACTTCTACTTGCACAGTGGATGTAATAAGGATGTTTCTAGTCATCTAACTATGTAAGTATGGCTCCTAAGGCATTGTTGGATGCATCAGTCATGACATGGAATGGCCTGGACCAGTTAGGAGCTTGTAGAATGGGTGTTTCTACCAGCTTCTGCTTCAGAGTTTGGAAAGCTAGTTTGCATTCCCTAGTCCACTCGAAGGGTATGTCCTTTTTCGTTAGCTCTACTGATGGTTTGGAAATCTTCAAAAAGTTCTCTATGAATCTCCTATAGTAGCTAGTGTGTCCAAGGAATGACTGAATGTGTTTGATAGTTTTTGGTTGATAAGTGATTCCTTGGATGACTTTGATTTTCTTAGGGTCTAACTCTATCCATGCATGTGAAATTTTATGTTGAAGTAGTATGCCTTCTTAGACCATCAAATTGCTTTTTTGCCAGTTGAGCCTCAAATTAGTTTCTACACATATTTTTAGCACTTGCTCTAATTGGTCTAAGGCTTGAACAAAACTTACTCCGTAGGTGGAGAAGTCATCCATAAAAACTTCCACACCATTTCCTATCTACTGCTGGAATATGCTTAGAACTAAGCGTTGAAATATGGCAGGGGCATTATACAAGCTAAGCGGCATTTGTTTGTATGCAAATGTTTCCCAAGGTCTAGTGAACATAGTTTTGGCTTGGACTTCTAAGGCTATTTGTATTTGGTTATATCCGCTATAGCCATCCAAAAAACTATAATAGTGATGCCCTGCGATTGTGTCTAAGACTTGGTCAACAATGGCAATGGAAAGTGATCCTTGAATGTTGCCATGTTTAGCAGCCTAAAATCTATGCACACCCTCCATTTGCCTCCCTTTTTAGGTATAATTACTAAGGGGCTAACCTATTCGCTATCAGCAATGGGGTATATGAACCCAACCTTTAGAAGCCGTTCGATTTTTCTTTTACTACTTGCTTCAACTTTGGGTTCAATCACCTCTGTGTTTATTTTGGAGGCTTCATGGAGAAGTCAGCGTAAATCCTATGCTAGCATATCCTAGGATCTATTCTAATTAATTCTGAATATGAGCAGGTGAAGGATTTTGACCACTTGTTTATTACCTTTAGTAGACTCTCTTTTTGTTGTGGAGCAAGTCTCACGTTGATGATTACCGATTTTCCATTCTTAAGGAACGTGTATTCCATACCGGTGGTAATGGTTTTAGCTCTAGGGACTCTTGTTTAAATTTCTTAAGAATTTCCAACTTTCCCCAGCTGATGTTTTCTAAGTTAGGATTGGGAAGTTGGTGGTGGACTTGCTCTCATGCATTAATGCTATCTATATAAGTGCAAGTCAAACCCTTAGTTAGTTCCATGCATATAAGTGAGCTGCTTTCTTGATCAACAATCAGCCACTAGGTGTCTTCTTGTCATGTGGCTGTTGCATACAAGCACCTTTGTATGTTGATCGTTTGTGCACACTGATTGCATGCAGGAAATGTTAAACTTTGCACAACCCATGATCTCTGCACGCAATTGCACCCTGTGTCATTGTATGCAATGCATGGAGCCTTCTTCTTCTCGATCTTTCCAAAAGTATTTTCCTTAGATATTTCTAGGGAAAGATCACAGATACCTAGGCATGCATCGATAGTGCTTAGCCATGCCCTTCCAATTATGATTAGGAAGTCCCCCTTACTGTTATTCACTTGAATCACTAGGAAGTTAGCTGGATACGACCACCCATAAACAATGGTAACAATGTCCTCCACTAATCCGAAGGGAATAGTGATAGACTGGTTGGCTAACTCTAAATGGACATTGCTCTTTTTTAATGGGGGTAGGTTCCAGGCCTTATACATTTCTTGGGATATTAGGTTGACACCGAAACCTGAATCCAAAAGAGCTTTGCATGGCTGATTCCCAATGATTTGTAGATATATTAGGGAACTCCCAGGATTAGAGAATTTCTTGGGAAGGTGGCTAGCTTTAATCCAATCAGTAACGTCATGTGTTAACATGACCGTATGCGTTGAATGTGGTGTTAAGTTCAAAGGGGGCTCTGAAGCTTTAGTTGATATGGAGGTGTCCAAAGACTCAGCCGCTTCGGGTTGCAAAGGCTTGGTTGGACTATTGGTTTTGAAGAAAGATCTTTTCTTCATACGATTGTCAGAACCAATAGTAGGTTGAGGATTAACAGCCTTTATGGCATTGCATTGCTATAGTTGAGTAGTGGTAATGGAGCAGGTGGTAATGGAGCTATTGGTGGAAGAGATGCAATTGGATTGAAAGGATGGTACACTTGTGGAATGTCGCCCCTAGGAGAGGGAGTCCTATAGTACTCGTGGGCTTGGTAGTGATGTTGGGGAGTAACGTGACCAATAGAGTCACGTGGAGAGATTGGATGCTGCACATAATATCCATACGGGTTAGGTTGCCAGTAAGGATATTGTTGCCTTGGTGGTGGCATTCCCCATGATTGTGGGTGCTACCATTGTTGATGTTGCTCAATTGGTTGTGGTGGAGTTTCACTTGGATAATATGTTAAAGGTTGGTGGAATTGCCTTGGGTTACCTTGAGGATAAGGTAACCGTCGAGATGTTCACTATTTGTTTAAACATGGATTAAGTGCATACACCCCAGACTCCTATAAATGGGAGATCACACGGCAACATCTCTTAGGATGGTCGTATTGATAGATCTCACATCCACTATCATCATCTGTATCTGAGTCCACAACCTCTTTAACAATAGCAACTTTACCCTTACCCTTGTTACGTACATTTTCTGCTTCTCTCTTTTTCCTTTTGTCATGATCACTACCTTGCTCCTTAACTCCTCTACTACTTTGAGCATAGTTTGAAACCTACTATCTAGGGAGTTCCACATTTTTTCTACCTTTGTCGATACTTCTGATGCTAACTTTTGGATAGGCAAGGTTTTCCTATTCACCATCTCTTTGAGTGGTGACTCTTCCTCATCCTCACAGAATCTTACTCCCTTCTTTTGGAGGGAAGGATCTCGGTTATATTCTTCCACACTCTCTCTTTTTCATAGCTCACCTTCTTCCTTAGTAACTTGCTTTAGTAGCCTATGAATTTGATGGGACCTAAGCTCAGATAACTTCCCTTGGGCAGAAGTCCCAAGGGTTCTTCTCTTTTTATGCCTAAGCCCATCTATGAGATGGCGTAGTTGATCCCGCTGCGAATAACCATGGCTAGGACAATGATGTAGTAGTGCATTATAGCGGTCCATGGTAGCATCCAAGGGTTCATGACTTTTTTGTTTCCATCCTTGGATTTGCTTTTGCAGGTTAGACACCCAGGAGTACATTTGGTACTTATCATTGAAAAATTCTAACATAATACTCCACCTATGAATGGATTCTGATTCTAAGGATCGGTACCACCTTTCAGCTTCTTTTATTAGTGTCTGTGGAAACAACTTAAGTTTTTGCCACTTGTTTTCTATGTTTTGCAAGGCACACGCATCGTGAAATGCTTGTAAGTGATTTTGAGGATCAGCGTTATAACCTCCTTCAAATCGTGGGATGTTATTCATGTCTAATCTCTTGATCCTACTATCTTTTTGCTGCCTTTTTGGAACTCTCACAGCCTCAGTTATATCTAGCATGCTTCATGTAGCGAGTAGGGGTTCATCATGATCATCTCGTTCATAGCGTCTATGGTGCCTATGCGGTTCCCTACTCTCCCTTCTTCTATGGCGTGATTTCCTAGAGTGCCCTCATCCTCTATCTTGGTTGTCTCATCTATGACTTTCACTTTTTTTACCCTTATTCTCATGATCTATTTCTCTATGGCTACATCTGGTCATGGAAAGAGAGGGTGAAGGAGATGATGAAGGTGAAGAAGAAGGAGAACCACCCCCATGACGATGTCTACTACCTTTTCTTCAGTGGTCTCTACCTCGATCATGATTGCGATCAGAATTCCTACCTTTGTCATGTGTCTTTGTTCCTTTTTCAGACACTTTGTGTTTATTGGTATCAGCACCTGGGTTGTGAATAGTAGAATGAAGGTTCTAATACACAACCCCTTGGCCAAAGTCAAGGGGAGGAACATTATTATGTGGGTGACTATGTGAGGTAGGTTCATCACCCTTAATTTTGCTTAAAACATGGGGGACATCCTTAGACCATTTTGCCTTTAAGGACTTATGGTGTCTCTCCTATTGATAATCCCTTTGATGTTGTGCTTCAGTGGGACGATAGTCTCTCAAATCATAGTCATGCACAATGTACTCTACATGTAAGTGTTGCATGCCTATTTGTGTGAGAGCACGAAGAAGCATACTTGGGACTGAATGATTGGGAGGTAATACTATGTTACCTTCCAAGTCATGCCAACGTAGTTGTTCATCTTGGTGAAGAATGAAGGAAAAGTTGGGTACATATTCATTAGGATGAACATATACCACACGAAACTATTGAGGAATTGGCAGATCAACGTCATGTGTATCCTGCTGCCAATTACTTCTTGTGTTAGTCCTAGGTGGTGAAGTGCTTTTATGTGAAGAAGAAGAGATCTTATCTTGTTCAGTGTGCAAGGTACTATTATCATTTTCTTAATCAACCCTAAGGGTTCATTCCAACGATGTGAATGATTTCCTAAGTTCTACTTAGTGCACAAATAACTAAGTCCCTGGCAGCGGCGCCAATGATGAGAAGCAAGGTACCCCTACGCTCAACCATACAAATACAAGTGTTTCATGCACGATCTGGTCGAATTTCAAGGACTAAGTGCTTATGCACCTTTGTGGAAAAATAGCGGGTTGATTAATCGTCATCTTCCTAAACTTGTATGTCATGGTTGTATTGTTAAGTAAGCTTGAGGCATATGATTTTTATGGCTTTTATGTGTTTTATATCCTGCACTAATAAGGAGGGGAGAGAGAAATAACTAAGTAACTAAGCTAATTTAACTATTCATTAACTAATTTCTAAGTACTGCTAACACCAATATCCGTTCCCACTTGCCGTACACATCCTAAACTAGTGCAACGCTGTTGGGATTACCAAACACTAATCGTTACTGGGTTACCAAGTGCTACGCACATGCTCAAAGCGGTTGTATTGAGTGTATTTAACTAAGAGAGTTGTAAGGTGAGAGAAATCATTAATTAAATAGGAAAGCATTAAATAATAATTAACACTAATTAATCTATTCTGTATGCTACAAGGTTTATCATAAAGTTTGTCTTTATTGTCGTACACAAAGTGTGCTCAGGTACACAATGCTCGAATAAAGATCTGTTTACTCTATGACTCCTACTGCAAGCACACAGAAATAATTCTAACTCTGGAGGGAAAAAATGGCAAGAGTTTGGCTAAGGGACTAACTTCTAATGTGGAAACTAAGGGCACTGCCTCTTAGTTATAGGTAAGGAGACATGCTGCAATATCAGGTATTCAATATCGCATGGTTGATCCGATATCATGGACGCGATATCGTGGTTCATCAATGGGTAACATGTCTTTCTAGTTCCATAACTAGTGGTTGTAGCCTATTTATTTTTGTTTAAGGAGTGTGCTTTGAATTCCCATAAATTTTTGTTTGTTTGTTTGTTTTTTTTTTGAAATGGGAACGAAACCATACAAAGATTTATTCAACTTTCTGTTATTGGTTGACATTGAATAGTAAGAAATTTATGAAAACACACATGCATCTAAGTAAGCAGAAAGGCATGAAGAGTACTAAAATCCCCTTGAAGTCACACCCTATTCAAACCTTTGAATCCTTTATAGATCCAAAAACTACCAAAGTCACAAATTCGTTATAGTTTTATTGATGAAAAATGGATTACACATTTCCAGAATAAGGAAAACCATAAAGTTTGTGGATGGATGGATGTTGTGGACTCAGTGCCTATTGTATGAAAAGAAACTATGTCTTCATTATTTGTAACAAAATTCAAAGTTAGAATCTAGACACCAACAATAAAATAACAACATAGTATATACCACCATCAAGCAATGAATTACCATTGTGCTTGACACTTATTAGCAAAAAGTTAGAAAATCACGCTAGAATAAAAGAAAATATAAAAGAAACTGTAAAATATTCAAGAAATAGAAAATGTATTAACGATGTTATAAAAAAAATTAGAAAATATTAATAACCTAAAAACAAGAAGAATTAAAATAAAGAATGTGTAAAACAAAAATGTGTAAAACAAAAAGGGTGAAAAATTGAGGAGCTACTTATATATTTAGCATGGATGGCTATCTCCCCCACGATTGAGTTGAAAGGAGGAGATTCAAAATATTGAGTGTGGTTTTCCATTTGATGAGGAGTTTATTATATTTTTTGGCTTATGCTTGTGGAAAGGTTTAACTTATTGTATGTTGACTAGCTATTTTTTGTCTAGGCTCTTAGGTCTGTAGATCATCATGGTCCCAGAAGGAAAAGTTTCATAAATTATATAAGGTTTTTTTTTCACAATGTTTAGAACTTGGTTTGTTGAGGTACATGTGTGGGGTTCCAATAGAGAACCTTGTCTCCTGGTTGAAGTTTGACTTTTTTGATTTTAAGGTCATGACACTTTTTGTTGTATGCTTTGTACAACTTGTTAGATGATAGGGCCACCAATCAACTTTCATCTAGCAAGTTGAGATTCATTAATCTTTCTTTTTATGCTAGATTTAAGTTTAGGTCGAGGTCATAGGCTATTAAAAGTATACAAATCTCAGATTAATAAGAAGTGTTGGTAATTTTTCGTACATAAGCTCATAGGAAGAGTAGCCTATAGGAAGTTTCCATGTTGAGAGGGAGGTCCAAAGGGCATCATTGAGTTTCGTACTTCAGTATTTACTATATTTGCTAATAGCTCTTATTAAAATCCTTGTGATTTCCCTATTGGTAACCTCAGCTTGACCATTGGCTTAGGGGTGGTATGGTGTTGTGAGTTTATGTTCAACTCTCAGGCATTGCATGAGCTTTCGAAAGGTAGTGCATGTAAAGTGAGTTTCATTATTAAATATTAATGCACGTGGCATACCAAACCTATTTACAACATTTTGTTGTAGAAATCAAGAAGTAGTAGAATATGTACAGTCAGCGATGGTTGCTCCTTCTACCCATTTCATATAATAGTTAATAGTGACTATGATGTATGCATTTCCATTTTACATGGGTGTAATGGCACCCATGAAATCAATGCCCTAGATGTCAAAGGATTCTAGTGGTTGAATCCATTGTTGAGGTCCCTTCATTCAAGTAGTCATTCCACCATCTCATTGGCATTGTTTACAAGAGTAAACATATTGATGAGCATCCCTAAAAATTGTTGGCCAATAGTACCCTACCATTAGGATCTTAATGACCATGTGTCTCCCAACATAGTGGCCCCCACAAAGACCTTCATGAGAATCTTGGAGAACGCATAGTTGATTAACATTAGGGACATACCAATAAACCAAGCCATCAATGCATACCTTCTAGAGATGTTCATTGATCTCCATGATGCATTTTACTTGGTGAAGAAATTGATGTTTCTTTTGGTGGTCCAACCCTTGTGGCATCTCTTGGGTGAGGAGATAGGTGAGCATGCCATCATATCATTTAGGCTCATTGGGCAATTATTCAGTTATATTCCTAGTAAAGAGGAGTTTGTTAGGAAACATATTAGATAATGGGCTTTCTTTCTCTTTATTGTCCCATCGTAACTGAGACAAGTGATCAGTGATCACATTCTTAGTGCCCTTTCAATCTACCATTGTAAGGTGAAATTTTTATAAGATCACTAGCTACCATATGACATGGGGGCTCACCATTGGCTTGTTCATTAGAAAGTAGATGGCATTATGGTTTGTGTGCACAAACACCTTGTATCCAAGCACATAATGTTTGATCTTTTCTAGAGAAAACACCACTGCCATCAGTTCTTTTTCTGTAGTGGTGTAGTTCAATTGTGCATCCACAATGCTTTGGCTAGTGCAGTGGATGTAATATGGACATTTCTTGTCATCCATCTACATAATCATAGCTCCCAAGGCATAATTTGATGCATCCATCGTAACATGAAATGGTTTGGACCAGTCGGGTGCTTGTAGGATTGGAGTTTCTACAAGTTTCTCTTTTAGCTGTTGAAATGCTTGTTCACATTCCATGGTTTAGAAAAATGGAGCATCTTTCGTTGTTAGCTCCAACAACAGTTTTGCGATCTTAGAGAAATTCTCTATGAATTACCAATAGTAGCCAATATGTCCAAGGAATGATCAAACAGATTTGACAATTTCTAGTTAGTAGGTTATTCCTTGGATGATCCTTATTTTCTCAGGGTCTACCTCAATTCCTACTTATGATATTTTATGCCCTAATACAATGCCTTCCTAGACCATTAGATGACTCTTTTGAGAAATTGAGCTTGAGGTTTGTCTCAATGCATTGTTTAAGTACTTACTCAAGGTGGTCCAAGGCTTGCTCAAATGTAGCTCCATAGGTGGAGAAGTCATCCATGAAGACTTCCACACTATTATCAATTTGTTGTTGAAAAATGCTTAGGACCAAGCATTGGAATGTAGGAAGGGCATTACATAAACCAAAAAGCATCTTTCAATATGCAAAAGTCCCCTAGGGACTTATGAATGTTGTTTTGGTTTGGTCCTCTAGCATGATCTAGATTTGGTTATAATCACTATAACCATCTAGAAAACTATAGTAACAATGCTCGGATACCGTGTTTAACACCTGATCAACAAATGGAAACAGAAAGTGGTCCTTGAATGTTGGCATATTTAGTAGCTAAAAATTGATGTAGACCCACCACTTATCATCTTTCTTTGGCACAATCATGAGTGGACTAACCCACTCGCCATCTGCAATGGGATAGATGAACCCCACCTTGAGGAGTTGTTTAATTTCCTCTTTGACAATCATCTTCAATTTGGGGTTCAATCACCTTTATGGTTCTCTCTTTGGCCTCACAGCTGAGTCGATATAGATGCAATGCTAGCATATTCTAGGATTAATCCCTGTGAGTTTAGAATATGACTAGGCAAAGGTTGTTGACCTTTTTTAACCATGTTTAATAGCATCCTTTTCTATTCTAGAGCAAGGCTAGCATTGATTATGACTGACTTTCCTTTCTTTAAGAACACATATTCCATGTTGGCTACTAAATTTTTTAGTTCAAGGGGCTCTTACTTGAAATTTTTAAGAATTGCTAACTCTTCCTAGTAGATATCATCATTTGCATCATCAAAGATTTGATGATGAACTTGTTCTAGTTCATCCATGCCTATGACATATGTGCATGTTAGGCTCTTAGTTGGTTCCATGCAAAGTGTGGTGCTCTCAAAATTAGTGGTTAGCCATTAGGTACCCTCTTGTTTTGTGGTTGATGTGTACAAACATCTTTGAATTTTTGCTTCTAGTGTGCACTACTTGCATGTAGAGATGGATGCTCGTTTCACTACCTAGAGTTTCTACACGCAATTGCACCCTGTATCACTATATGCAATGCATGGAACTCACTTCTTCTCAATATTTTAAAATGCATTTTCTTTGGATATTTCTAAGGAAAGATCTCTAATGCCCTTTCTTGCATCAATGGTGCTTAGCCATGCCCTTCCCATGATGATTGGAAAGTCCCCTGTGCAGTTCTCCAGCTTGATCACTAGGAAATTAGTAGGATAAGACCACCCACAAATAGTGGTCACAATGTCTTCCATCAATTCTAATGGAATAGTGATGGACTGCTCTACCAATTCTAATCTAATATCGCTCTTCTTTAGAGAAGGTAGGTTCTATGTAGTATACATCTCATGAGAAATTAGGTTGACATGAAAACCTAAGTTAAGAAGAGCTTTGCATGGTTCATTCCTATCAATCTGTAAATACATACGAGGACTTCGAGGATTTGCTAGCTTCCTGGGAAGATTTCCAGCATGAATCCAATCAAATATGACATGAGTAAGCATCACAATATGGATCCTAGGTAATGTTTGGTCTAAAGGGGACTTGAAGGAATTTGATACAGAGGAAGATGGAGGAACAGGGTTGTTAACTGTAGGTGTATTTAAGGACTTAGGTGGACTATGTGATTAGAAGAAAGGTCTTCTGTTTGATCAAGTATCTAAACCACTCAATTGATGAACTGGTTGTAGATTAATAGCCCTAGTAGTGTTGCATTGTTGTGATTAAGCTAAAAGTTCATCCTGCATAGGTGGAGTAGGTGGTAGCTGTGCTGAGGAAGGAGGAAGATGTGCAGAAATAGGAGGAGGATAAGGGTAAGAGGTGGTATCCCTTCTTGCATGTGGAGAATGAGTTCGATAATAATCAAAAGGGTGGTAGTGAGATTGGAAAGTAGAAACATGACTAGTCAAGTCACATGGAGATAAGGGTTATTGAATGTAATACCCATAGGGATCAGGTTGTCGGTAAAGATATTGATGCCTTGGTGGTGCTAGCACCTATGACTGTGGTTGATGCCTTTATTGATATTGCTCATATGGTTGTGGTGGAGTTCCACTTGGATAATATTATTATTGCTAGTGGAATTGCCTAGGATTACCTTGAGGATAAGTAATTGTCTGGGTGTTTGCCTTTGTGCTAGTCATGGATTCAAAGCATACATCCCAGACTCCTATAAGTGTGACACTATGGGGAAACATTCCTTAGGATGTTCATACTAGTAGACATCACACCCATCACCATCATCTGATTCACTTTTCACAACTTCTTCTATTGTAGCAATCTTACCCTTACCTCTTTGATAGGCATGTTCAACTTCTTTACACCTTCTATGCTCATGATCATTATCTCATTTTTTAGACTCTTCAGCAATTTTAGGATAATTTGAAATTTACTATTCATGAAGTCCCATAACTAATCAATCTTGGCCATAATTTCAGATTGAAATTTTAAAAGTGGCAAGGGTTTCCAATTCACCATCTCATTAAGTGCTTATTCTTTCTCACTATTACAAATTGAACCTCCCTCTTGTGAATGGAAGGATCATGATTATACTCTTTTGCACTTTCTCATTTTCTCAATTCACCTTCCTCTTTGGCTACTTTCTCAATCAATCTTTGGATTTGATGAGAGCTTAATTCTGACAGTCACCCTTGGGCATAGAGGCCAAGGGTTCTCCTCATTTCAGAATAAAGCTTGTCTACAATGTGGCAAAGTTGATCCAATTGAGAATAACCATGGCTAGGACATCTATGCATTAAAGAATAGTATCAGTCAATGATGACATCCAAGGGTTTGTGTGTTTCTTATTTCCATCCTTGGATCTACCTTATCAAGTTGAACACTTTGGAGTATGTTTGATATTTGTCAAGCATTGTACCCCATCATCTAATAGATTCCAGTTCTAAGGATCGATACCAATTTTCTGCTTCTTTAATGAGTGTCCGTAGGAACAACTTAAGTTTCTGCCATTCATTCTCTATATTTTCCAAGGCACATGCATCTTGAAAAGCTTGAAAATGGTTCTATATATATGAGTTATATCCCCCTTCAAACCAAGGGATATTGTTCATATCTAGCCTCTTGATCTAAGTATCCTTTACATGCCTTGTTGGAATTCGTACTACCTCTGCAATGTTTAGCATACTCCTGGTAGCAAGCAAAGGCTAATCAAGGCCTTGATTTTGGTGCCTAAAATGCCCTCTACTACCCCTTCATTCATGGCATCGTGGCTCTCTTGAATGCCCACACCCCTGGTCTTGCCTTGCCTAATGATCCCTTCAATCATTTTGGTCCTGTCGATTACTTCCATCATGGTCACGCCCCCTATGGTTGCAATCAAAGCTAGAAGAAGAAGAGGATGATGATGAAGGTGAAGGGGAAGGAGGACTAGCACCATCATGATGCCTACTACCACCTCCTTGGTGATCATGATCTTGTTTCTTGTTTGCATCCCTACCTTGACTTACCTATTTGGATTGTTCTTTGTCATTAGATCCATTATTACTAGAACTAGGATTATGAATAATGAACTACAAGTTCTAGTTTTGACCTCCTTCATTAAAGTCAAAGAGTGGAATTTCACTAAATGAAAAACCCCTAGCGAAGGGCTCTCCACCATTTTTTTGGTACAGCAGGAATGGGAAACCATTAAATCCTTTTCCCTTCGCAGATTCATAATGTTGTTCTAACTAGCAATCCCTGAGACATTGTCCCTTAGTGGGATGATAATCCCTAGTGTCACTATCTTGCACCACGTAATTAGCATGAAGTCCTTAGAGACCTCATCATATAAGCATTTGTTGGAGCATTGCATGAATGGTTGAATCAGGCAACAACATAATGTTGCCCTCCATGTCACACCATTACAATTGTTCATCCTATGTAGGATGAAGGTGAAATTTGGTACATACTCATCAGGATGAGCATATACCACTTGGTATTGTTGAGGGATTAATAGATGTACTCCATCAGACTCGGGCAAAAAATCACTCCTATGAGAAGAAGATATTTTATGTTAGAAAAATAAAAATGTAGTGGGCTTCTTAAAATTTTTGTAGTAATATTAAGATGTGATATTACTCTAAGGTTCATTTCAATGATTTAAATACTTTTTCACTAGTCCTAGATAGCACATGCAACAACCAAAAGGTCCCCAATAATGATACCAATGATGAGTGGTGAGGTACCCCTACGTCCAACCATACAAATCACAAGCGTTCACACATGATTTTGTAGAATTTTGTAGACGTTAAGTTCTTAAGTACACTAGTTCTAAAACATAAAATCTAATTGGAATGATCGTTGTCTTCTTAGTTCCACTTGTGAGGTACAAGTATATGATTAAGTGCAACTACGGTATATGATTTTTATCATTTTGTTTTTTATAAGTTTAATCACCTAGAATAAGAATGAACGGTAGAGTAATTTAAGATCTAATTCATCTACTACCTAGCTAGCCAAACACAAGTACTCGTTCCCACTTTTTAGATACATCTTGAACACGTATAGCACTGCTAGGCTACCAAACATTAAGCATTTATGGGTTACCAAGTGCTACACATATGCTTGAGGTGGTCGTGCTTGTGTTCATTAACAACTAGAAATCAATTGCTTAATTAAAGTGCTTTAAAGTGAAGTGCATCAATATTAAATGCATCAAGGAAACATTAATCTATTCTCAGTTTTGCAAAGATGATCAAAAGGATTTATTTTTATTTCCTTCACACTGTTGTGCTCTAGTACATTAGTGCTTGAACAAAGATTCGTACATACTTAGACTCCTACTACGGGCACTTAGAAAATATTCTAACTCTAGAGAAAACAAACGACAAGAGCTTCGCTATCTATGACAAAAACAATATGAAAATTGTGAGCCCAAGAGCTATATTTATAGGCTGACATATACTCCACGATATCGAATATTCGACATCGCATCTTGGGATCTAATATCGGGTATTCGATATCAGATATCTGATATCGGAGTAGACCAAACATGATTTATCACATATGATAATTGATGTTGTTGTAGCCTTATGCTACTCCTAATGATAATAGAGAAATTAGTTATTTAATCTAATTAATAATGAAAAGGAAAGTCTAAGCTAGCCTATGTGTGATGAGTATCTGTTCCTAACCTTCCATACATGCCTTAGACTTCATGCAACTACTATTGGGATTACCAAGCATATCGTTACTAGGCCTACCAAATGATAACACTACTATATTACGAAGTAATTGCACTTAAGTTCTCATGATTAGTTGTACTCATTTTGCTCAATAATAGAAATAATAAAGAGTCATAAATGATAAACATTAACTAAGGAAAATAGTAAGCATTTATTAATTAACAATAATAAAGCTAAGTGGATGGTGCAATGATGGAAGTGATCTTGATCTTTATTGCTGAACATGTAACATGTCCAAGTATGTCACACTTGAATAAGGATGCCATACAATCACTTACCATCACATTGTGGGCATGCACTGGAAACAAACTAATAAAACTTCTCTATGTCTACATCTAAAATCTATTAAAATCTATATGCAAACTGTTCATCCAAGTGTTGAATTTATAGGCTAGCATGGATGAGGTGATATCAGATCCTAGACATCAGAGGCTATGCCTCGATATTGGATACTCGATAATGTGGCTTTGATATTAGAGCCCTACTAAAATATGACTCATCATACCCCCATGATTGAATGAAAACTCATCTTGGAGTTAAATAAAATGAGGAACAAGTTCTTTACAAAATACTGGGAAGGTATGGGATTATTGAGTGACTCTAACAGACACAAAACTAAATATTTCATGTTGCAGTGGTGTTTTTACAAAAAATGGACATGACATAACAAAATAAAAAAATTGGGGAACCTATGTAGTTCCCAAAGGTGGTGGCTCTTCCATTGGCTACTTCCCTTTGTTGTTAGGCTTCTAGAATTTGTAATGATCCAGGAGTGCCTACAACTTCTCTTGCTCTGTTCTCGGGTCATGCACCATCCAAGTTGATGATCCAATGTGTGCTAGAGTTGGTACATCCAACAAACATGGCAATTATAGGAACATTTGATTGGCTTTCACATACTACACTGCAAACTACCTTATTTCCTCCTCAAAGCCCTAGCCTTTTCTCTTAATTCATGATAATCTATTAGTCTCCTAGCTAGGTTTGAAGCTACATATCTTTGCCCATGGTAGTGAGCCTTAATTATTTCTATTTTTGAGTTTTCCATGTGGAGTTTCTATAGAATATCATTCCTATCTACAAACTCTTTCTCATATAAAGCATAGGTGGTTGCTACTTACTATTCCAATTCATTTCTAAGCTAACTTGCTATTAACATGACAAGGTTAGCATAACAAAGGTTAGCTAATGCCATGTACTCCTTCAAATCCTGAATTTGCAGGTCCTTATTTTTCACTTCTACTTGGTGGACCACTACATAGCTATCTAAGATGGATTGTCAGTTAATATTTTGTGTTGACATGGAATTGATGCAAGCCTTTGCCATCTGAATTCCTTTTTTTGTTGATTTTCTTATACATGTTGATCTGGTTTTGGAAGTGCTCTTTCAACTTCTTGTGCTTTTTGGCCTTATTCTAACATGTGCTTATCTCAATTATAGACTTCTAACGTATAGTGCATATCTCCTCCATTGAGAGGATTTGATTCTCTCTAGCCAATCTGCTTATGTCCTAGTTAACCCTCAAAAATTGCTTCCTCAACTAGTGGATGCTCTCCTCCAAGATGTTTTTCTACTTCTTGATGTGGTCAACCTTGCGTTGTTAGCAGCAAGCTGCTTATTTTCCTCCTAAGTGGTGATCAATGCCTTCACATGAGCATATGCTTAGGCTTTGGTGGTTGAGGCATTCTAGACTGCTTTCTCCTTTTCCTATTCAACCACTTTATTCTACTCAATCAATTAGCCTAGCTACTCTATTCGAAAATGCTCCAACTGGTCAAGTGCAATAAATTTGGAAGGATCCCTTCTTTTGATCCTCAAGGCGATGAGCTCTTGTTGCAATGAATGTACCTCTACTTCTGCATGCTCTACCCTATTCTTTTCCATTACCAATTTTTCTTTGGTGGCTATAAGGTTAGATTGAACTGCTATGACATCATTAGGGATGTTGAAGAAGGTTGTCATGTCTTGCCCAGTTTGCAGTAATCTATCGAGTACATCTTCATGAGTTGTAGGAGTCATTGAAGTCCCAGCTAACATATGTGCATCTTTGGTTTTGGTTAAGTCCACTTGGGGCACAATAGGCACATTAAAGGATTCTTTAGTGTAGTATGTTCTAACTTTTGCTACACCTGCTACCTTTTGGTGTTGCATGATCATGACTATGGCACCTTCTCTAGTTTCGAGCACCACTTGAAAAGATGCAACATTCCCAAAGATCTGCTATGACCACTACGTTTCTCCTCTTGATTACAAAGAGATCTATTCCCTTGATGGATCAATAGAAACTGTAGGCTGAATTGTAGCATCAATGACTCAAAAGAGGTTGGATTCATCCTTGCTTTTTGAATTGAGAGTTTTAGCAATTCATTGCAGATGGCTCATTAAGGATCTATAATCCTATGGCGATGGTAGTGGGACTTATAACTCTTATTGTTGCTTTGGTTTTTGTTTTGGCTCCTTCTCTGGTTCTTGTTCTCACTCCTTTTCTAGTTCTTGTTCTTGCTCTTCACCAAGGTCTTTCATTGGTGCTGTTGGTTTGAGAAACTCAAAGAATGAAGAATTTTGGACTCTCTTGGGAACCTCATTGATATAACCTTGCATTTTAGCTTACTTGCATAGCTTCCTAATTAGGCAAGGGAATGGAAGTGCCAATTTCCCTGACTTTCTTTCCTCAAATTGTCATTGAATCTCCATGAAGTACAATTGGGAATGGTTGGTGTTGTATTTTCCAATCAAGATTGCACTTCCTCTAGTTGCATAGGTTGATATCCTATTTAGCCCTTTAATGGGGAAGAGATGGTATGTGCTAAATTTGAAAAAGATTATCTCTTCCAAAGTAAGCTCATTGTATATTTTGTTTTCCTTATTATTTGCCTATTTCAGCCATAACTTCCTTATTTATGCATTAGACCTTGTGGATAGGTGTGCTACCTTGGCCCCCACATTAGGTATGTTCAAAGCCTCTTCCATGGCCTTGACTAAGAAAGAAACAAAGGTTCTGCCAATGTTGATGGTGGTGCACTCCTCTTTATTATGCCAGAATTGGTATGTCTCATCAAGGTATCATTCACCACTTTCCAAAAGAATGTGCCATAAAGGAGATGCCTGAAGCTAAGTTTTGAATGCCTTAGGGAAAAATTCTATAAATGGCTTGAAGTTCATTTTTACAATGATTGTGATCAACATGGATCGCTCTTGGATGGCTTGGAGGCATTCTTGGGACAGCATGAGGCATTATCTCTGCACTTGAGCATCTGGTCCTATAGCCTCTACCTGGACTGACTATCCTATAACAAGGGCCTCTTGATGAATGCTAAATGATTGGGCCTCCTATTCTTCATGTATAGCTGGTGGGCCTTGTTCTCCTAGTTGGCCTTTGCCACCTCTCGGGCATTTGCTTGCACCCTATGAAGGTCCCTCTTGTCCTCCTCTTTTTAGGGCCATCTGCAATCAATCAAGGATTTGGTATTACTAAGATGTTTTTTTCATTCATCATCAAAATCTTTATACCTTACTCATGTCCTTAGTTTCATTAAGTTCTAAGGTCATGTGATTTCATAGTTAGAAAAATTTTAAGAAAAATGTCTTAAAAGTGTTAACTTCTTTTATAACCCTTCGTAATTGACTTCTTTTTCCTTATGTATGACCTATAATGATAGTTATGATTTCTTAGGAGTGTTAATTAAAGGTTATGTCATGCATACAACTGATTGTTCATTAAAAAGCTTAAGTTCTTAAACATTATTACATTTATAATACCTTCTGGGTGATAGCAAATTTTGAAAAATTGGTGCAAGTTTTTCACACAAGCACCTCCCCTCCCCAACTAAATTGAACACTTTGGGATCAAATAGGTTCAAAAACCATGGAAATTGGAGTGGTATGAAGCTAGATATCATGCATGGAAGTTGGGTGCACAGAGCTCTTAGTTAAGAGAGAAAAATGCAAAAAATCCCCTGGCAAAAATTGATGAGAATGAATTTTGAAGCATTGCAATAGCCCTATTTATAGGTTTTTATGGACTCAATATCAGGTAGCCAATATCAGGGGATGTTCAGTATGGAAAATGAAGCTTTGTGATTGGTTGGAAGGTTTTATGTAGAGTCCAAAGTTCTGGGGTAAGTGAGAATACATATTTGGCATCGATAATGTTGGAAAATAGAATCATAGAAATTAAAAGCTTTGGAAGATGTAAGAAACATGTATTGAATTTATGATATAGAATGAATAGGTTGCATGATAAAGAAAGGTTTTGAGATTGAAATTTATGCACGTGGAAGGTTCAAGATGATGTGATTGTGTTAGAGAAGTACAAGTTAAAGTAGTTATACAAGTGGATCCTCCCCAAAGTAGGCTCTAGCCCTAAATGCCCTTATATAACCACACCTAAAAATGTCTATAGGCACTGAAGGGGTTGAATGCAACACATACTTGTTTATCAAAACACACATGTTAGAATCACCAATTTGAGAAAATAACTCTATGTTACACAAAACCATAAGTTATGATCATACAAATAGTGAGATGAGATGGATTTTAGAAAGGATTGTAGAAATTGGAACGTGAGGTGCCTTGCCATAGGCATAATGAATCCTTGTGTGTTATTAATGGTTAAAGTAATCATTAGCCCTGCTTTCCAAGATTCAAACCAGCTCCAAACCACATTCTAGTGACATCGCATTGTTTTATCTCCTGGATTGACAACCATAAGACTACCATCATTGCAAGGAGTAACATCACTTGGTGTTTTGTCCAAGGGAGGAGTTTATTCATGCCATTTCTCTATTTCTTCTTTTTTCTTGCTTTTTGGGAAGCCACCAACCTTCAGGCATGGGTAACATGTCTTTCTAGTGGGATCCTCAATGCCCTTTTATTTTATTTTCATCTATGTCAACCTTACCAGAGGGCTACCTTTAGGCATGGGTAACATATCTTTCTAGTGACATGGTAAGGAAACACTTATTTTACTCTTACTTCCATTTTTTGTTAGATCTACAAGGTCATAATTACAACCTTAGTAACATGATATAACATATAGAAGCAATCCAAGAGAATCCAGAAATCCCTTTGATGTCACACCCTTTACATTCCCACTTAGTTCTTCTCTTTTCTATCTAGGCATAATGATTATGATTTTATTCTTAGTTTGATGAAGAACAAGAAAAGCATGTCAATATGACCATGGTAAGAACCTCTTATTAATGGGATGGATGACATGGCCTCACTATCTAAATAATTAGTCCCTCATGACTTTGATAACATAGAGAAAACCTCATCTCATTGGGCTACATCTTTTCATTTTATTCATAAACAAGATTATTGACAAAGGAAATGAAAACAATGTATGGAAAAAGTTGAAAAGAATTGGAAAAATTTGTATCAATAAATGAGAAAATGATAAAAAATTGTAAAACAAAAAGATGAAAAACACTTAGTAATTCTTGATTTTAGGATGGGGCATCTCCCCCATGACTAAGCTTTTGATCATGATAAGAATTAACAAGTGGGTAGGTAGGCTCCATGAATTTGTAAAATAGTGTTAGACCATCATTTTTAAGCCATTGAGTTTCTTCTAGTTTGGTGGCAGCTACATAGATGGGTTGTTGCTCACACACTTGGTTTTGAAATGTATGATGGGTCAAAATAGAAATTGTGTTAACTTTATGGATGTTTGGCCCGTGACTGCACACTTTATCATGATTAGTGATGCATGCATTTTTCTGTCTCTCCACAGTGCTAGATTCATTTTTTCTATTAGGTTTTGGAGTAACGATGGATGGTGGCCTTTACATAGGATTGGAGGACGTTGGTTGTGAAAGGAAGGGAGGTGCACTTAATTAGCATTGTGCTAGTTTGGATGAGTTATTAGGCCCATGAGTATTGTGCTTACGTGTGGAATTGTCCTAAAGAAAGGACATTTTTGAGATTGTGATGGGGATCTACTCGCATTATCATTTCTATGTATGTTCATAGCACAAGTGACATTCTTTTGTTGATGTTGTGGTGCTGAACCTTCCTATGTTGTTGTCTATGACATGTGATGAAGGGGAGTATGAGAATATTAAGGATACGATGAAGGGTGAGAGGTGTGAGGTGGTGATCTCATAGAAGATGTTGTGGGTTAATGATATTTGAGAGCATAATAGTAGTGATTTGAGGTAGAGGAAGTACAACTAGTTGGTGAAACAGGTTGTTGAATGTAGTATCCAGATGGGTTCAGTTGACAAAAGGGTAGCGTTAGTTTGATGATGGCTTCAACCATGACTGTGGGTTTTGCCATTGTGGTTAATGATAGTTTTGAGGTTGATACGAAGTTCCATTAGAATAGTGCAATTGGTTTTTGGACTATCTATAATTATCTTATGAGAAAGGTAAGTTCTTAAGCATTTTCTTTTGTACAAACTTGGGATTCAATGCAAAAGTCCAATACTCATGTAGATGTAACATGACTGGGTAATAGCCCTTTAGATGGTCATATATGCAGATGTCACATCCATCATCTTCTTTGGTGGTTGAGTTTATAGCCTCTTCTTCTACAACCATTTCCCCTTTTTGTCAATAAGTGTTCCTAGTTATTTCTTGGTTCTTTTTCCTCCTTTTTTTGTGATCACTTAATTCTTTTTACATTACTTTCTCCTCTATGATTTCTATGCAAGTTGTAACTTTCTTATTTATCCATTTTGACAACTTATCTAATCTTGCTTTAAGCTCATCGATAGAATTTTGTATTAACAAGGTTTGTTGTAAAATCACCTCATCAAGAGCTACCTCTTTTTACTTATCATAGATATGGATCCTCTTCTTTTGAAGAGTTGGATCCTAGTGATGTTTCTCAACATTCTCTCATTTACATAACTCTCCTTCTTCTTTTCCCACAAGCTTGATTAGCCTTTGGATCTAATGGATTCCTAGTTGATATAATTGCCCTTGAGCATATCTCCCAAGGGTCTCTCTCGTTTGACTACGAAATGCATCTATGATGTGGAAAAGTTGCTCTTCTTGAGAAAAACTATGACTTGGACATCCATACAATAGAGAATAGTATCTATCTAGGGTCATATCCAAGGGTTCATGTTATTCCTATTTCCATCCTTGGATTTTTTTCCTTAAGTTCAACACCCTTGCATAAGTTTGGTATTTTTCGTTGAAGAGTTTGAGCATTGTAAACCATCGATGGATTGAATTTGGTTTCAACAATTTATACCACACTTTACCTTTATCTACTAGTGTTCAAGGGAAGAGCTTAAGCTTTTGCCATCCATTTTCAATGTTTTGTAAGATGTAGGCATAATGGAAGGCTTGTAAATAATGTTGTGGATTAGAATTATAGCCTCCCACAAATTTAGGGATGTTATTCATATCTCCTCTATGATTTGCATCATGCTCTTAGTGGCCAACAAGAATTCACCATCATCAAACATGTTGTGGTAAAAATTTCTATTTCTATTTGTCTAATTATGATATTTTTTTATGCTCATTTTGATGTCTTTGATTTTGTTGTTAGTTTCAATTTCTATTTTTATTCCAATCCCATAGTAGAGTGTTATCTCTATACCTATGTTCATCTTCATCAAAACTAGACGTTGAAGAGAAAGAGGAAGACAAGGAGCTAGAAGAATCACCATGGCTTCTATAGTTCTCCCCATGGTCTCTTGATTTGTCTCTTGACGAGGTCCTAGGCCTTGAGGACATCCTTGATCTAGGACTTACTCCATATCTTGTAGGATTATCTACCTTAGGTGATTGTAGTTCTTGACTGTAATCGGGGTGGTTATGAACATATGAAACCCTTGCATGATGTCGGTCACTTCAATTTTCTTCAATATATATCTCATTAGTTCTCCAATGAATGTTCTTTTCATACGATGCATTATTGCTTCCATGTGAAAGAGACATTGTTGTTAGTTAATGATGTGTGTGGCATAATATTTCCTAAAAGATAAATTATTAATGTATTTACAATGATTGTGTATAATATAACTAATCTAGATAACTAGCACCATCCCTGACAACAATACCAATGATGAGCGATGGGTACCCCTTATGCCCAACCATACGAATCACAAACATTTATGCACAATCCAGTTGAATTCTGTGGATGGGACTAGTTATGGCATCTAGATCGTTATGTCTTAATCACAGTTCACTTTCTTCCCACTTAGACTAGTGGTAGCTTTGTCATGTATGGTTTAGTCCAAAGTCAGGCATATGAGAATTGATGTTGTTGCAACCTTATGCTACTCCTAACGATAATAGAGAAATTAATTATTTAATATAATTAAAAATGAAAATTAAAGTCTAAACTAGCCTACGTGTGATGAGTATCTATTCCTAACCTTTTGTATATGCCTTGGAATTTGTGCAACTATTGCTGGGATTACCAAGCATACCATTACTGGGCATACCAAAAGATAACACTACTTTGTTACCAAGTAATTACACTTAAGCACTTGTGATTAGTCATACTCATTTCACTTAATAACAGAAACAATAAAGAGTACTAAATGATAAACATTAACTAAGAAAAATAGTAAGCATTTAGTTAATTAACAATAATAAAGCTAAGTGGATGCTGTAATGATGGAAGTAATCTCAATCTTTCTTGCCAAACATGTAACATGTCCAAGTACATCACACTCAAATAAGGATGCCATACAATTACTTAACATCACATTGTGAGCATGAATTGGAAACAAACTAACAAAACTTTTCTATGTCTATGTCTATAAAATCTATTAAAATCTATATCCAAACCGTGCATCCAAGTGTTGTATTTATAGGCTAGCATGGATGAGCTGATATTGGATCCCCAACATTAGAGGTTGTGCCTTGATATCAAATACCTAATAACACAGCTCCAATATCAGATATCTGATATCAAAGACCTACCAAAATATGACTCATCAATGATAAATATTTATCCCCAACTTGCATTACTAGAGAATATTTACTTACTTAATTTAAAATTATGAATTATATAAAGAATGAAAATTAAAAATAGAATAAGGATTAAGAAAATCCACAATTTTTATTTCTCTAAAGATCAAGGATTTAGTCATAGTTTAGCCATGATGGAAATATAGTTGAATGGTCACAATCTAGATTATAAAACTTAATGTTACTTCTACATTAAAATCTCCATAGAGGATGAATGGTACTAGGTTGGAACTAGTGCAAGGTAAAAATAGCTTATTCATTAAGCTTTCCCTAATTTGATTAACCAAGTAATATACTTGATAAAGTCTAACATTTAAACACATAGGATCAATGATCAAACACATATTAACCATATATACATACTTATTTAATATTTAGCACTACCACTAAGATTATGTGATTTCTATTAAACGTTGATTATTGTCTTTATGGATTGAAATAGACATCTTAGAAGGGAGGGATGGGGATGAATAGGGTGTTATTCAAATTTAAGCATATTTTATCATAAAATCTAATATTAAATCTAATCAAAATGAATGCATATAGAAACTAATCTATTCTAGATAGTAAGGTGTATTAGAAAATAAATACAAGAAAGAGCATGTCAAATTTATAGTGGTTTGGCTTGGGCCTAGTTCATTTTGCAAAGGCCATTCAAGTCTCTACTGCTCTTAGGTTCCCTTCTGCTCTTGAATCTTTAAGGCACAATGTTGATTTTAAGGGTTTCTAGTCTCCCTCTTTTACAATTGAGATTTTCAAGGATAAATCATCAAACTCACTTAAAAAAATAATAGAGATAGAAAAGAATGATGCATATAAATGACTTAAAAATAGACCAGGTTACATCCAAGTACAACAATGAATATGGAAATAGAGCACATAATGTAAATTGAGTTATGGAATAAAAACCTATTTTGAAAACTTGATATAACTTGAATAAGCAATAAAGCACAGTTCTACCAAGACTTTGCTACTACTAGAATTGTGTAGTTCATCCCATTGATTCATCTTCCTATCCATTCTTAAGCTTGAAATTGCCATAATAGATTCGAAGAAGAAATGTTGATGTCTAAGAAACAAATGGTAATAGATGAATCTAATAATTCACATATCCTAATGTTTATATAATTTTTGTTTTATGACTTCAAATGGTTGACTCATTAGTAAGGGCAACTTGTTCAAGAGCTAGATTATTACCTAATATTTTTAGAGGGGGATGACCCATGATGAGGGGGGATCCATCTATACCCACTTCTAGTTAAAGGGGATGACTTGTTTTCAAATAGTCCTAAAACTAAAAAGTCATCTTTTTTTAAGGTGTTGATCCTAAATATTAAAAAAAATTTATTCAAGGAAAAACCTCTTGATGAATGTTGACATAGCCTTGTTGATGTAGCTCTGTTGACATAGCCTTATTAATGCATGAAAAGATGTGTCGATGTAGATGCGTTGATGCAATATCATGTCATGCCTATATAACTGCATGTACCCATTGCATTGATGACACATTATGTCATTAGGGTAGCCAAGTTCTTGCAGTTTTCTTCCATCAGAGTTAGAATATTTTCTAAGTGCCTATAGTAAGACTTTAAGTAATTGTATGGATTCATATTTGACCATCATTGTTCTTGGACACATTGATGTGATGGCAATAAAGATGAGATTCTTCATGCTCCTTGTAAAACTTAGAATAGATTAATGTTTATTTCATGCACTTTACTATTAATTTAATTTGCATTCTTGTCCTTAGTTAACTAATGCACTTACTAATGAGCACATAAGTATGACCACTTCAAACATACCTTTTAATGCTTGGTGATGAGTGGCGAGGTACCCTTATGCCCAACTATATGAATCACAAGCATTCATGCACGATCAAATCGAATTCCATGGATGGGACAAGTTGTGGCATTTAGATTATTATGCCTTGATCATAGTTCACTATCTTCCCACTTGGACTAGTGGTAGCTTTTTCATGTATGATTTAGTCTAGAGTAAGGCATATGATAATTGATATTGATATTGTTCGGCCCTAAGCTATTCATAATGGCAATAAAGAAAGTAGTTGTTTAACCTAATTAACAATGGCAAGTAAAGTTTACACTAGCCTATGTGCAATGAGTATCCATTTCTAACTATCCACACATGCCTTGGACTTTGCGTAACTACCACTAGGATTACCAAGCGTACTGTTATTGGGCATACCAAATGATACACTACTAGGCTACTAAGTAATTACACTTAAGCAGTCACGATTAGTTGTACTCATTTTGCTCAATGATAGGAATAATAAAGGATAGTAAATGATAATATTAACTCAAGAAAATAGTAAACATTTAAGTAATTAAAAGAAATAATAAATTTAAGTGGATGCTACAATGATGAAAGTAATATTGATCTTTATTATCGATCATGTAACGTGTCCAAGTACATCACTCTTGAATAAGGATGCCATAAAATCACTTAACATCACACTATAGGCATGCACTGGAAATAAGAAATCTATTAAAATCTATCTAAAATATATATTCAAACCATGCACCCAAGTGTGGTATTTATAGGCTATCATAGAAGGGGTGATATTGGATCCTTGATATCAGAGGTTATGCTCCAATATCGAATACCTAACATCGCGGCCTCGATATCAGATACTCGATATCGTGGCCTTGCAAAACATGACTCATCATACCCTCATGATTGAATAAAAACTCATCCTTGAGTTAAAAAAAATGAGTAACAAGTTCATTATAAAATATTAGGAAGGTATGGAATTATTGACTAACTTAAAAAGCACGCAAATTGACTCTTTCATGCCATAGTGGTGTTTTACATAAAATGGACACATCATGACAAAAAAAAATAACAAAATAAAGGAAACTCATGTAGTTCCCAAAGGTGGTGGCTCTTCCATGGGCTGCTTCCCTTTTTTTTCAAGCTTCTAGAATTTGTAGCAATTTAGGAGCACTTGCAACTTCTCCTCCTCCATTCTTGGATCATGTACCATCTAAGTTGATGAGCCAATATGTGTTGGAATCAGTACATCCCATGGACACGGTAGCTATGGGAACATCTTATTTGCTTTCACATATCATGCTGTGAACTACTGTTGTTCCTCCTTGAAAGCTATAGCCTTTTCTTTTAGTTCATGATGATCCATCAATATTTTAGCTAAGTTTGAGGCTACATCTCTTTGCTTGCAGTAGTGAGCCTCAATTGCTTTCAATTTTGAGTTTTCCATGTGAAGTTTTTGTAGAGCACTTTTCCTTTTTTCAAACTCTTTTTCATACAAGGTGTAAGTGGCTACTACCTATTGTTCTAGCTCATTTTTGGGTTGACTTGCTGTTAACATGGTAAGGTTAGCCAATTTCATGTACTCTTTCAAATGTTCAATCTGTAGGTCCTTATTCTTCACTTCTGCTTGGTGGACCAAGGCATAGCTATCCAAGATGCGTTGCCAGTCAAGATTCTATGCTAAGATGAAACTAATGAAGGCTTTTTTCATATGGATTTCTTTTTCATTAATTTTTTTATACATGCCAATCTAGTCCCAGAAGTGCTCCTTTAGCTTTTCATGTTTCTTGGTCTTGTTTTGCCACACGCTTATCTCAATTGCAGATTTTTGGTGGATTGCACGAACCTCCTCCATTAATAGGGTTCAATTTTCTTTGGCCAATTCACTTATGTCTTGGTTGATCCTCACCAGTTGTTCTCTCAACTGGTGGATGCTTTCTTCTAAGAGATTTTTTTTGTTTCTCTATAGTAGTCAACCTTGCATTATTAGGAGCAAGTTATTTATTTTTCTCTTGTGCAATGGTCAATGCCTTCTTATGGGCATATGCTTAGGCTTTAGCAACTAAGGCATTCTAGATTGCTTTCTCCTTTTCTTGTTTAGTAGCTTTATTCTATTTAATCAATTGACCTAGTTGCTCTAATCAAAATTGTTCCATTTGGTTAGGCCCAATGAATTGGGAAGGATCCCTTCTTTTGGCTGTTAGGGTGGTGAGCTCTTGTTGCAATTGATGCACTTTTGTTTTTGCATGCTCTACCTTGGTCTCTGCCATTACTAGTGATGAGCGGCGAGGTACCCCTACACCCAACCATACAAATCACTAAGGCGTTTATGGGTGATTTGATTAAATTCCGTGGACCTATAGTTCTCTAGTACACTAGTTCCTCTAGGAAGTCAAATGGGCATTGAGAACATTTGTTGTCTTCCCAACTACACTTGTAAAGATCAAGGGCATGGTTTAAGTGTAATTGAGGTACATGATTTTTCTTATTTTATGTTTTATAATTTTTATCGCCTACAACAAGAATGAAAGGTAAAGTAATTGAAGATCTAATTCATCTACTGCCTAGCTAGCCTAATATAAGTAATTGTCCCACTTTCCTAAACACATCCGAAATGCATATAGTACTGCTGGGCTACCAAACATTAAACATTGCTAGGTTACCAAGTACTATATGTATGTTCCAAGTGGTCATGCTTGTGTTCATTAACTTCTAAAAAGTAATTGCTTAATTCAAATGCATTAAAGTAAAGTGCATTGAAAGAAACATTAATCTATTCTCAATGCTACAAGGATTGTCAAAAGAGTTCATTTTTATTCTCATCACACTATTGCGCTTAGGTACATTAGTGTTTGAACAAAGAATCACACACACTTAGACTCCTTCTGCGGGCACTCAAAAAATATTCTAACTTTGGGAGATAATAAACTACAAGAGCTTTGCTACTTTGACTAGAAATTGCAAAAATTGATGGCAAACCAAGAGCCTGAATGTGATATTTATAGGCCAACATATACCCCTTAATGTCAGATACCTAATGTTGCATTTGGACCTCGACGTTGGATACTTGACATTGGAGCAGACAAAGAAACATGTTCATCATACCCCCATGATTGAATGAAAAATTGTCCTTGAGTGTAGAAAAGGAGGAACAAGTTCTTTACAAAATATTGGGCAGGTATGGGATTATTGACTAACATAAAAATTGACTTAAATGGAACAACAGACTCTGAGTGTCCAAGTGTATGGAGATAAAACTTTTTATAAAATTGGGTGTTTATGACAAGAGAAGGGAACACCCTAGATAACATTGAAATCCAACACCTCTTGGTAGCTAAAGGATGAGAGAGAATATCCAACAATTATGAATGGTCCTCATCATGTGGTACTACTACATCATCCTTGGTAAAGATAGTCTCATTTTTAGTCCATGCTTCCCACTGCAATCATAATAGAATCATGAATTAGTATGCAATATGTAATATAGAGTTGGTAAATGCCTTGTCTCATTGGTGGTTACACATGGCTAGTGCTGGGACGTGATATCGCATATGCGATATCACGTCCTTCCTTGCAATATCGCAGCCCACCACCAATTCTATAAATAAGAGGTAGCTCTCCCTTGTTTCTCCATCTAGATCTAGACCTTAGCCAAACTCTTGCCATTTTTCCATTCCAGAGTTAGAATAATTTCCATGTGCTCGTAGTAGGAGTCTTAAAGTGAACGGATCTTTATTCGAGCAATTCTGTACTTGAGCACACAATTGTGTACAAGGTAACATAGTGTTACCCCCAGATCGGGCAGTCCCTAACATGCTCCTTCATGCTCTTGCACAGATAGACATGACATAGCTATACACTGAATATTGGTACAACGTCAACGTGACAGACACAATTGTGTATAGCTAAAGTTCGTCTTTATTGTAGAATATTGGCATTTCATGATGCCTGTGCCTTGTAGAATATTGAAAATGAGTGGCAAAAGTTAAAGTTGTTCCCAAGGGTACTCATAAAGGAAGCGGAAAGTTGGTATCAGTCCTTAGAACCGGAAACCATTAGGAGGTGGAGTACGATGCTAGAACTGTTTAATGAAAAATATCAAACGTACTCCTGAGTGTCTAACCTACGTAAGTAGATCCAAGGATGGAAGCAGGATAATCATGAACCCTTGGATGCTACCATGGGCCGATATTATGCACTGTTACATCATTGCCTGGGCCATGGTTACGCACAATAGGATCAACTCCGTCACCTCGTAGATGGGCTAAGACATGAAACTAGGAGAACCCGTGGGACGTATGCCCAAGGGAGATTATCTGAACTTAGGTCCCATGAGGTTCATAGATTGTTGGAGCAAGTAACTAAAGAAGAAGGTGAGCTACAGAAAAGAGAAAGCACAGAAGAGTATAATCGTGATCATTCCCTCCGAAAGAGGGGAGTAAGATTCTATGAGGAAGAGGATGAGTCACCACTCGAGGAGTTGGTGAATAGAAAAACCTTGCCACTTTAAAAGCTAACAACCGAAGTGTTGGGTAAGGTAGATCAAATGTGGGGCTCCTTAGATAGTAGGTTTAAAATTGTTTTAAGAATCGTAGAGGGGTCTAAGGAGCGAAGTAGTGACCATGATAAGAAAAAGAGGAGAGACTTAGATCATGCATGTAACAAGGGTAAGGGAAAAATGACTATCGCCGATGAGGTTGTGGATTCAGATACAGACAATGACGGTGGATGTGAGATCTGCCAATATGACCATCCTAAGAAATGTTGCCCAATAATCTCACATCTGCAAGAGTCTGGGGTGTATGCACTCAACCCAAGACTTAATAAACAACAAGCACCCTAGAGGTTACCTTATACCCAAGGTAACCCAAGGCAGTTCCACCAACCCTTAATGTATTATCCAAGTGGAACTTAGCCACAACCTATCAGGAAACACTAGCAGTGGCAATACCCACAGTCATGGGGGATGCCACCGTCGAGACAACAATACCCTTACCGGCAACCAGACCCATATGGCTATTACGTACAGCAGCCAATTTCTCCAAGTGACTCTATGGGTCACGTAACCCCACAATGTCACTACCAAGTTTAGGAGTATTTTAGGACTCCCTCTCCTGGAAGAGACACTCCACATGCATACCGTCCTCTGAATCCATCCACATCTCTCACACTGATAGTTCCACTACCACCCGCTCCAACGATGCAAGGGGAACTCCCCACTCAACCGCAGTAACGTAATGCTACAAGAGCTATAAACCTTCAACCCACTGCTGGTTCTAACAATTATATAAAGAGAAGATCCTTCTTTAGAATCAATAGCCCAAGCAAGCTCTCACAACCACAAGTGGTTGAGTCTATGACCACTCCTCCATCAAGAAAGGCTTCAGAGCTCCCTTCAAACCAACAATAGAGCTCAACGCACACGGTTATGTTAACACATATCATCACTGATTGGATAAAGGTGGGCCACCTTCCTAGGAAATTCTCTGACCTTGGAAGTTCCTTAATCTACCTCCAAGTCGCTGGGAATAAACCACGTAAGGCTCTTCTTGACCCAGGTTCTAGAGTCAACTTAATATTGTAAGAAATGTATAAAGTCTGGAACTTTCCTCCACTCAAGAAGAGCAATATCCAATTAGAGCTGGTTGACTAGTCCATCACTGTCCCCTTGGGACTTGTGGAGGAAATTATTACCACTGTGTGTGGTTGGTCATACCCAGCTGATTTCCTAGTGATAGAAGTCAACAATAATAAAGGGGACTTCCTAATTATAATGGGGAGGGCATGGATAAGTACCATAAACACATGCCTAGGAATCCACGATCTTTCCTTGGAAATATCTAAGGAAAAAATTTATGGAAAGATCGAGAAGAAGAAAGTTTCATGCATCACATACAGTGATACAGAGGATGATGACATGGAGAAATGCTCAGCATCTCTTGCATGCAACTGGTGTGCCTAGGAAACTCAGATACAAAGGTGCTTGTATGTAGCACCCACACAACAAGAGAACACCTAGTTGATAGCTAATCAAGAGAGCAACCCACCAATATGCATGGAACTAACTGGGGGAACAACTTGCAATCACAACGAAATCATAGATACATTGGAGTATGAGCATTGCCAACTTCCAATCCTTAATCTGAAAACATCAATTGGGAGAAGTTGGACACTTCTAAAAAATTTAAATAAGCACTCATTATTTCAGATCTCTCCCTTTCAATTCAGTCATGGGGGAGATGGCCACCTATGCTGATCAACTGAGGCCCTCAGTTCTTTTAAGTTTTTGTTTTAGAATTTCTATAACTTTTCTTGTTTTTGTTTTACAACATCATTTATACTTTTTCTTTTATTTGTGTGTGTCTTATCCATTTTGTTAAGTTTGTCACCCAATAAGTGCTCTTAATGATGGTATGAACTATATTCTATTGGTTGCTAATGTTTGGTTTTTACCTTTAAGTTACGATGTTGATACTAAGGTATGGTTCTTTTGATATAGTAGGCAATGAGTCCACATCATCCATGCGTCCATAAATTTCTATGGTCTCTCTTGGCTTGGAACTGTACAGTCCCTTTCTTCAAAATAATAAGAACTATCAATGAATCGGTGATTGGGCATTTCTCAAACTAAGGAAGGACTCAGGGATTGAAAAGGGTGTGGCTTCAAGGGAACTTGATGCATTTGTGTTGGCCATTCTCTTGGGTGCTTGAATATTTTCTTCTTGAGTTTTTCTTACTATTCCCACGTTGCTTCATTTTCGGGAAGTTGAGCAAATAAAAATAATAAGTCTTTGCATGGTGTGGTTCTCACGCATAAAAACACAAAACATAAAAAGGAAAAAAAAAACAATGAGAATTCAAAGCATACCCCTTAGATGAAATAATCATTTGGGCTACAAGCACTAGTTTTGGAACTCAAATAAACATGTTCCCTCTAACTAAGGCCCTTCTCACTTCCTACTCTTTCCCCCTTCATTTCGTCAGAATGGTGGTGACTCTTTGGTGAAGGCATTCTAGTTACTTCAAGTGGATGGATGGGCCAAATGTATTAATGTGAAGTCACTGAATGTGGATTCTTTGAGGCTGGACTTGGAATGGGATCTACTAACTTACATTAATCATTAATACACAAGGGGCTATACACCACCTTATTCTGGGAATTCCATTCCATCCTCTTCACCCCATCTTTCTCTCCATTGTTCACCTCATTGTCGGTTTTATCAGTAGTCTATATTTTGGTTGATGCATTGTTTTCTTTTCAGTAAACTCTTGTGGTTAAGACTTTAAGTCTTGTTTCAAATGACATTCCCAGAGCCTATAGACTCTTTGAATGTGGGTTTTTTAGGGCATTAAGGACATGAGCCTGCTTTGGGGAGGACTCATTGGCATTCCTATTTGGTGCACTAGTTAAATTCTTTCCCTTAACATTTTTGCAATCAACTCTATTTTGTTCATTTTCATCTTAACATCCATTTCATCGACGTTACGGTTGTCTCTTTTTCTCCATCTTCCTTATTCCTTTTCTTTTTCCATTCTATCTCTACTGGAGGTTTGCTCTTAATCATGGGGGTCCTGGTCCAATTTTTTCGATTTTCTTCTAACCCCTACACCTCAGGTAGCCACCAATATTATATCTCCAGATCCGTATTAGCCATACCACAACTTAGCAAATGGACCTTTCACTGAAGCAAGGTATCAATTGCATTGTGATTCATTTACCCTTGCTAATATAAGATTGTGTTGTGTGTGCAGATGGTAATCATACAACAACGGATTGGACTTGGAGGGAACACTTGGAGTGGATTGATGCTGAAGCAGTTATGCAAGGAACAAGATTGATGGTGCACTTATGGATGGACAATGAAAGGCGCAATCTTGGCATTGGCAGTAACAGACTTCTTCTCTCTTCTCTCTTCTTTCTCAGCTTTCAAATAAGGCCTAATGTCAAATGTATAAAGTGTTCACTCTTGTTGTTGTGAACACCAGTTTTGTCATGTTCTGTAATGATGATCTGTTCACATATCATCCCATTCACCATTAGTTCCATTCAAGTCAATAATCCCATACCTTCCCAATATTTTGTAAGGAACTCGAGGTTGAGTTTTTATTCAGTCATGGGAGTATGATGGGACACGATATCGCATGGGCTACGATATCGCGTCCTTCCTTGTGATATTGCGTACGTGATATCGTAGCCCACCACCAGTTCTATAAATAAGAGGCGGCTCTCCCTTGTTTCTCCATCTAGATCTAGACCTTAGCCAGACTCTTGCCATTTTTCCATTCCAGAGTTAGAATAATTTCCATGTGCCCGCAGTAGGAGTCCCAAAGTGAATGGATCTTTATTCGAGGAATTCTATACTTGAGCACACAATTGTGTACGGTAATAAAGATGAACTTTTGGATAAACCTTGCAGTGCATGGACTAAGCTAAATAGGAATTTAATTATTGTTAATTGTTTAGATGCTTTCTTAAGGGCTTAATTTCTCTCAACCCTCAACTCTCATAGTTAAGTGCACTCAGTACGACTGCTTCGAGCACATGCGTTATGCTTGGTAATCCCAGTAACTAATAGCATTTGGTAATCCCAGTAGCATTGCATTGGTTCAAGGTGTGAAATGGAAAGTGGAAATGGATACTGATGCTAGGGTAATTAAGGCTTAGTTAGTTAAAGTTAGTTACTTAGTCTCTTCACCCTTTCATCTCTTAGCATAGGCGATAAAAACATAAAAGATATAAAAATCACATACCTTAAGCTTACTTAACCATACAACCATGACAAATACAAGTAAGCTTGGAAGGACAATGATTGATTAACCTTAGGTGTTCCATAAGGCCTGTAGGCACTTAGTCTGCGGAGTTCGACTGGATCGTGCATGTAACACTCGTATTCGTATGGTTGAGTGTAGGGGCACCTCGCCACTCATCAGCTAGGTTGTGATTATGGTAGATTGATCCCTTTAGTATTGTTAGTGGGAAGGTTAAAAAATAGGATAAAATAGATAAGCAGTCCATTAAATTTGAAAAATTTTAACATAAGGAAATATTTGAAGAGGGTGTAAGAATTCACAATAATAAAAAAGAAGGCTTACTGAAAATTGTTATGAAGATGTGCACAATTGGATGTCATTGATGGGGTAAACAAAAAGAATTTGATTGTAAGAGTGTCTAAGGATAAAAAACTTAACTAATCCAACCAAAAGATATGCAAGTGGGTGCTCCCCAAAGCAGGCACATTCCTTTTATGCCCTTCCATAACTTCAAACTAAAGAGTCTATGGGCTCTATGGATGATTAATGGTTATAGAAGGTTAAGTACAAAAACCTAGAAGAAACTAACTAAGAATTTTGACACATCAAACCAAGACATCAAACAAGAACATGAAATTGGTAGTGAGGTGAGATATGGAAAGCATAGATGGATGAGAGAGAGTGGAATGGAGTCCTTGATTAAGGTCACATGAAGTCCCTTTTGGATTTTGTGGTTAAATAATTTGATAGGATCCATCATTAGTATAGACCCAAAACCAACCACATTTAGTGACTTTGCATTGTCATTCTAAGAGCAATCCATCCCCTGAGACACAAGAATGCTTTCACAGAACAACGAACATTTTTTATTAGAGAGGAAAAGAGAAGTAGGAAGTGTGAAAGGGTCTTAGTTAGAGGGGACTAGCCCCATAACCAATGCTTGTAGCCTATTTATTTTATCTAAGGGGTGTGCTTTGAATTCCTATCATTTTTTTTGAAATGGAAACCACACCATGCAAAGATGTATGTATTTATTTTGTTTAATGGATGTGATTTAAATTTCTGTCATTTTTTTTGATGAGAACCATACCATGCAAAGACATATTCAACTTCCTTTTATTGGTTGACACGAAACGGTAAGAAATCTATGAAAACACACATGCACCTAGGAAAATAGAAAGGCACAAAGAATACTGAATCCCCTTGAAGGCACACCCTGTTCAAACCTGAAAATCCTTCCCAATTCTAGAAACTACCAAAGCACAAATTTGTTAAAGTTTTATAAATGAAAAAGGGACTGCACATTTCCAGAACAAGGAAAACCATAGAGTTTGTGGATGGATGGATGTTGTAGACTCATTGCCTATTACATGAGAAAGAACCATGTCCTCATCATCAATAAAAAAATTTAAAGCCAACAACTAGACACCAACAATCAAATAACAAAAAAGTACATACCACCATCAAGCAACACATTACCATTATACCTAGCACTTATTAATAAAAAGTTAAAAAGTCATACAAAACAAAAATAAAATAAAATAAAATATAAAATAAAATGTAAAATATTCAAGAAATAGAAAATTTACTAATAGTGGTGTAAAACAAAAAATTAGAAAAGATTAATAACATGAAAATAAGAAAATGTAAAATAAAATAATGTACAAAACAAAAAGTTGTAAAACAAAAAATTGAAAAATTGAGAAGTTGCTTATATGGTTAGCATGGATGGCTATCTTTCACATGATTAAGTTGAAAGGAGGAGACATAAAATATGGAGCATGGTTGTCCATCCAATGAGGCTCTTGCTGTATTAGCTGGCTTATGCTCATAGAAAGGTTTGATTTGTTGGATGTTGACCAGCTGTTTCTTGTTTGGGCTCTCAGGTTTGTCGATCATCATGGGCCCAAAAGAAAAAGTTTCATAAATGATGTAAGGTCCTTTCCACAATGTTTGGAACTTAGTTTGTTGAGGTAGGTGTGTGAGATTCCAGTAGAAAACCTTATCTCTCAGTTGAAATTTGACTTTTTTGATTTTAAGGTCATGATGCTTTTTGTTATAGGCCTTATGCAACTGTTAGGTGATAGGGTTACCAATTGGTTTTTGTCTAGTAGGTTGAGATTTACTAGTCTTTCTTTTTGTGCTAGACTAAAGACAAGGTCAAGAACATAGGCTGTTGAAAGTGTACAGAGCTCAGATTTAATAGGAAGTATTGGTAATTTTTCATACACAAGCTCATAGGGAGAGTATCCTATAGGAAGCTTCCATGTTGAGTAGTAGGCCCAAATGGCACCATTGAGTTTTGTAATCTAGTCTTTCCTATATTTGCTAACAGTTCTTATTAGAATCTTTGTGATTTTCCTATTGGTAACCTCAGCTTGACCATTGGCTTGGGGGTGGTAGGATGTTGTGAGTTTATGCTCAACCCCCAAGTATTGCATAATCTTTCGAAAAGTAGTGCTTGTAAAGTGAGTTCCATTATCATATATTAATGCATGTGGCACACCAAACCTATTTACAACATTTTGTTGTACAAACCGAGCAGTAATAGAAGATGTATAGTTGATGATGGCTATTGCTTCTGCCCATTTCGTACAATAGTTAATAGCAACTATGATGTATGCCTTTCCATTTGACATGGGCATGATGGAACCCATGAAGTCAATGCCCCACATGTCAAAGGGTTTTAGTGGTTGAATCCATTATTGAGGATCCTCCATTGAAGTAATCATTCCATCATCTCATTGGCATCATTTACAAAAGCAGACATAATGGTGAATATCCTTAAAGATTGTTGGCTAATAGTACCTTGCCATTAGGGTTTTAATGGATGTGCATCTCGTAGCATACTATCCTCCACAAGGACCTTCATGGGCATCTTTGAGAACATACAATTGATTGACATCAAGGACACAACAATGAACTAGGCCATTGGTGCATGCCTTGTAGAGGTGTTCATTGATCTCCATGAAGTGTTTTACCTGGTGAAGAAACTGCTATTTCTTTTGGTGGTCCAATCCTTATGGCATCTCTTAGTTGAGAAGATAGGTGATAATGCCATCATACCATTTAGGCTCATTGGGCAATTATTTAGTTTTTTCCCCAACAAAGAGGAGTTCATCAAGAAACATATCAGATAGTGGGTTTTCTTCCTCTTTGTTGTCCCATCACAACTAAGATAAGTGATCAGCAACCACATTCTCAGTGCCTTTTTGATCTACCATTGTAAGATTGAAATCCTTCAAGATCACCAACCACCGTATGACATGGGGGCTCACTGTTGGCTTGCTCATTAGGAAGTAGATGGCACTATGGTTTGTGTGTAGAAACACCTTGTATCCAAGTACATAATGCTTGAACTTCTCTAGAGGAAACACCACTATCATTAATTCATTTTTTGTGGTGGTGTAGTTTAGTTGTAGACCCACAATGCTTCGGCTGGCACAATGGATGTAGTATGGATGTTTCTTGTCATCTAACTATGTAAGCATGGCTATTGAGGCATAATTTGATGCATCCATCCTGATATAAAATGGTCTAGACCAATTAGGTGCTTGTAGGATTGGAGTTGGTACAAGTTTCTCTTTTAGCTATTGAAATTCTTTTTCACATTCTATGGTCCAAAAAAGAGAGCATCTTTCTTTGTTAGAATAGATATACGATCTTAGAGAAATTATCTATGAATTGTTGGTAGTAGCTAGTATGTCCAAGGAATGATCGAACATATTTGACAGTTTTTGGTTAGTGGGTTATTCCTTGGATGACCCCAATTCCTACTTGTGATATTTTGTGCCCCAATACAATGCCCTCCTGGACCATTAGATGACTTTTTTTGCCAATTAAGCTACAAGTTGGTTTCAACACATCATTTGAGCACTTACTCAAGGTAGTCCATGGCTTGCTCAAATGTAGCTGCATAAGTGGAGAAGTCACCCATGAAGACTTCCATACCACTACCAATCTACTATTGAAAAATGCTTAGAACTAGGCATTGGAATGTAACAGGAGCATTACATAGACCAAATGACATCTTGCAATATGTGAAAGTTTCCCAGGGATTGTTATCTTGGCTTGGTCCTCTGGTGCAATTTGAATTTGATTATAGCCACTATAACCATCTAGAAAACTATAGTAGTAATGCCCAAATATTATGTCTAGCACTTAATCAACAAATGGCAATAGAAAATGATCCTTGAATGTTGCCATATTCAGAAACCAAAAATCGATACAGACCCACCACTTGCCACCTTTCTTTGGCACAATTACAAGTGGACTAACCCACTCACTATCCACAATGGGATAAATAAACCCTACCTTGAGGAGTTGCTTGATTTCCTCTTTGATGATTTGCTTTAGTTTGGGGTTCAATCACCTCTATGGCTACCTTTTGGCTTCATGGCCAGATCAGTGTAGATGTGATGCTGGCATATCCTAGGATCAATCCCTATGAGTTCAGGATATGATCAAGCAAAAGTTGTTGACCATTTTTCAACTACCTTCAATAGCATATTTTTATACTCTAGAGCAAGATTTGAATTGATTATGACCAGCTTTCCATTTTTCAAAAATATATATTTCATTCTGATTGGTAGCATTTTTAGTTCAAGGGGATCTTTCTTGAAACTTTCAAGAATTTCGAACTCTCCCCTGTAGGTATCATCATTTATATCATCAGAGAGTTGGTGTTGAAATTGCTCTAGTTCATTCATGGCTATAACATATGCGCATGTTAGACCCTCAGTTGGTTCCATGCAAAGTGTGCTACTCTCAGAATCAATAGGTAACCATTGGATATCCCCCTATTTTGTGGCTATTGTGTATAAACACCTTTGAATTTATGCTTCTAGTGCACACTTCTTGCATGTAGAGGTAGATGCTTGCTTGATGAACCAGAGTTTCTACACACAATTGCACCCTATATCATTATACATGATGCATGGAACTCTCTTCTTCTTGATCTTTTTAAATGCATTTTCTTTGTATATTTATAGGGAAAGATATTTGATATTCATTCTATCACAAATGATGCTAAGCCATGCCCTTCCCATGATGATTGGGAAGTCCCCTTTGTAGTTCTCCACTTTGATTACTAGGAAGTTAGCAGGATAAGACCACCCACAGATAGTGGTCACAATGTCTTCTACTAGTCCCAAGGGAATAGTGATGGACTAATTTGTTAATTCTAATCTTATGTTACTCTTCTTGAGAGGAGGCAAGTTCCATGTAGTATACATCTCATGAGAGATCAAATTAACATTAGAACCTGAGTCAAGAAGAGCCTTGCACAATTCATTCCCAATGATCTACAAATAAACGAGAGGACTTCTAGGATTAGCTAATTTCCTAGGAAGGTTTCCAACATGGATCCAATTAGATACAATGTGAGTAAGCATTATAGTATGGATCCTAGGAAGATTTTGGTTTGAAGGAGAATTGAAGGTGTTTGATACAAAGGGAGATGTAGGGGTGGGATTGTCAACTGTGGGTGTATGTGAGGGCTTAGGCATACTACATGGTCGAAAGAAAGGTATTTTCTTTGATTGAGTATCAAAACCACTTGTTTAATTAATCAATTGTAGGTTAATAGCCCTAGTAGCATTGCATTGTTGTAGTTAAGTTGGTAGTTCACCCTGCATAGGTGGAGTAGGTGGTAGCTGTGTGAATGGAGGAGGAACATGTGTAGGGATAGGAGGAGGATAATGATAAGAGATGGCATTCCTTCTTTCATGTGGAGAATGAGTTTGATAATAATTAGAAGGATTGTAGTGTCATTGAAAAGTAGAAACGTGACTAAAGGAGTCACGTGGAGACAAGGATTGTTGAACGTAGTAACCATATGGGTTAGGTTATCGATAAGGGTATTTCTACCTTGGTGGTGCCAGTACCCATGATTACATTTTTTGCCACCATTGATATTGCTCATATGGTTGTGATGGAGCTTCACTTGGATAATACGGTTGTTGCTGGTGGAATTACCTAAAATTACCTTGAGGGGAAGGTAATCTTCTAGATGTTTATCTTTGTGTTAGTCATGGATTCAAAGCATACACCCCAGAATCTTGTAATTATGACACAATGGGGAAACATCCCTTAGAATCTACATATTGGCAAACATCACACCCACCATCATCATTTGATTTACTTTTTCCACCTCTTCTACTATAGCAATCTTGCCCTTACCTTTGTGATAGGCACATTCAACTTCCTTCTGCCTTGTATGCTTACGATCACTACCTTGTTCTTTGGACTCTTTAGCAATTTTTAGAATAGCTTGAAATCTACTATCCATGGAGTCCCATAACTAATCAACCTTTGCCATAATTTTATATTGAAATTTTTTGAGTGGCAAGGTTTTCCTATTCACCACCTCATTAGATGCAGATTTTTCTTCACTATCATAGAGTTGAACCTCCCTCTTGCGAATGGAAGGATTGTGGTTATACTCTTCTGCACTTTTTATTTTTTTAGTTCACCCTCCTCTTTAGCTACATGCTTGATTAATCTTTGTATTTGATGAGTATTTAATTACAACAGTTACCCCAGGGCATAGATACCAAGGGTTCTCATTTTTGATCAAAGCCTATCTACAATGTGGCAAAGTTGATCTAGTTGAGAATAACCATGGCTAGGACATTTGTGCATTAAGGAATAGTATCGACTGATGGTAGCATCCAAGGGTTTATGTGTTCCTTGTTTCCATCCTTGGATTTGCCTTCTCAAGTTGGATACTTTGGAGTATGTTTGATATTTATCATTAAATAATTGAAGCATGGTACTTCATCGTTTGATAGATTTCAGCTCTAAGGACTAGTACCAATTCTTTGCTTCTTTGATGAGTGTCCTTGGGAATAACTTAAGTTTTTGCCACTTATTTTCTATATTCTATAAGGCACATGCATCTTGAAAAGCTTGGACATGGTTCTACAGATCAGAGTTATATCCCCCTTTAAATTGAGGAATATTGGTCATGTCTAGCCTTTTGATCTAACTATCCTTCACATGCCTTATTGGAATTTGTACTACCTCTGCGATATTGAGTATACTTCAAGTAGCAAGCAAAGGTTCATTAAGGACTTGATCATGGTGCCTATGATGCCCTTTACTACCCCTTCATTCATGGTGATGTGCCTCTCTTGAATGCCCATGCCCTTGTTCTTGCCTTTCTTAATGGTCATTTTGATCATTTCGGTCCCACTGGTCATTTTGATCACCTCCATCATGGTCTTGCCTCCTATGGTTATAATCAGAGCCAGAAGAAGAAGAAGATGATGATGACAAAGGTGAAGAGGAAGGAGGACTAGCACCAACACTATGCCTACTACCACCTCTTTGGCAATTGTGACCATGATCACAATCTTGTTTCTTGTCTGCATCCTTGCCTTGAATTTCCTCTTTGAATCCTTTTTTGTCATTGAATCCATTCTTACTAGAACTAGGATTGTGAATTGTGGATTTCAAGTTCTAGTTTTGACCTCCATCACCAAAATCAAAGAGAGGAATTTCATTGAATGAAAAATGCCCAGAGAAGATTCCCCATCATCATTTTGGTACAACAAGAATGGGGAGTCATTAAGTCCTTTTGCCTTCACAAATTCATGATGTTGCTCTAACTGGCGATCCCAGAGATGTTGTGCTTTAGTGAAACAATAATCCCTAGCATCACTATCTTGCACAATATACTCAGCATGATGTTCCTAAAGACCCAGATGGATAAGTGCTTAGTAAAGCATTATAGGAACAAATTGATTAGGCAGCAACATGATGTTGCCCTTCATGTCACGCCAATGCAGTTGTTCATCTTGATGTAGGATGAAGGTGAAATTGGGTACATACTCATCAGTATGAGCATATACCATTCAATATTGTTGAGGCATTGGCTGGTAAGATTTATTAGACTTGGGCAGAGAATTTCTCCTGTGAGAAAAAAACATTTTATGTTAGAAAAATAAAAATCACAGTGTGCTTCTAAATATTGTTTTAGTAATCCTAAGGTGTGATGTGACTCTAAGGTTCATTCCAATGATTTAAATAATTTTCACTAGGTCCTAGATAGTGCATGAAACAACCAAAAGGTCCCTGGTAACGACACTAATGATAAGTAGTGAGGTATCACTACATCCAATCATACAAATCACTAAGGCGTTTATGCTTGATCTAGTCGAATTCCATGGACTTATAGTTCTCTAGTACACTACTTCCTCTAGAAGTGAAATGGGTGTTAAGAACATTCGTTGTCTTCTCAACTACACTTGTGGAGCTCAAGGGTATGGTTTAAGTATAATTGAGGTATATGATTTTTCTTATTTTATGTTTTATAATTTTGATTGCCTACAATAAGAATGAAAGGTAAAGTAATTGAAGATCTAATTCATCTATTGTCTAGCTAGCCTAACATAAGTAACTGCCCCACTTTCCTGGACACATCCTGAATAGATATAGTGCTACTGGGCTACCAAACATTAAGCATTGTTGGGTTACCGAGTACTATATGTATGTTTGAAGTGGTCATGCTTGTATTCATTAATTGATGGAAAGTAATTGCTTAGTTCAAATGCATTAAAGTAGAGTGCATGAAAGTAAAGTGTATTGAAAGAAACATTAATATATTCTTAGTGCTGCAAGGATTGTCAAAAGAGTTCATTTTTATTCCTATCACACTATTGTGCTTAGGTACATCAGTGTTTGAACAAAGAATTGCACACACTCAAACTCCTTTTGCAGCCACTCAGAAAATATTCTAACTCTAGGAAAAATAAATTACAAGAGCTTTGCTACTTTGAATAGACATTTTTAAAACTGATGCCAAACTAGGAGCTTAGGTGCTATATTTATAAGCTAGTGTATACTCCTCGATTTCAGATACCCAACGTCACATCTGGACCCTGAGGTCGCATACCCAACATGAAGTAGACAAAGAAACATGTTTCATCAACTAGTTTTCCTTTTTGGCAATGAGGTCTAATTGTACTGCATTGACATCATTGGGGATGTTAAAAAAGAGTTATCATCACTTGTTCAGTTTGTAGTAATTTGTCAAGCACATCCTCATGGTCCATAGGAGTCATCAAAGTCCCAAGTAGCATTTGTGCATCTCTGGTCCCAGTTAAGTCCACTGGAGGCACAATAGGCACATTAAGAGATTTTTTTATGTGGTCTGTGATAACTTCTACTATGTCTAATGTATCTTAATGCTACATAATGATGACGGTGGCACCTTCTCCCATTTTGAGCATTACTTGAAAAGATATAGTTTTTTTAGAGATCTATTAGGAGCAGTGGGCTTCTCCTCCTGATTACAAAGAAATATGCTCCCTTGATGAATCAGTAGAAACTGTAGGCTGCAAAACATCATTGATGACCTGGAAGAAGTTTGATTCATTCCTACTTCCCCAACTGAGAGTTTTAGCTATTCTCTACAGATGGCTCATTGTAGGCCTATACTCTTGCTACAATGGTGGTGGCACTTGTGGCTCTTGCCATTGCACTAGTTCTTACTTGGGTTCCTTTTCTAGTTATTTTTCATCACCAAGGTTTTTCCTTGGTGCTATTTGTTTGAGCAACTTATCAAAGGGAGCATCTTGAGCCCTCCTGGGAACATCATTGGTGTAATTCAAGATTCTAGCATGCTTGTGTAGTTTTCTAACTAGGTAAGGGAATGGAAGTGTTGGCTTCCCTGACTTCAAACTACCTTTGAATTTCCATGAAGTACAACTGGGCAAGATTAGTATTATATTTTCCCATCAAGATTGCACTTCCTCTGGCTGCATAAGTTGATATTCTATTAGACCCTTTAGTTGGGAAGAGGTGGTATGTGCTGATCTTAAAATAAGTCCTCTCTTTTAGAGTCAACTCACTATATGTTTTATTGTCTTTGTTATATGCTCACCTCAACCACAAATTTTTGGTTTTTGCATAAGACCTTGTGGAGGGATGCACCACCTTAGGCTCCACATTAGGTATGTTTAGAGCCTTTGCAATAGCCTTTACTAAAAAAGAGACAGAGACTCTACCAATGTTGACTGTGGTGCCTTCATCCTTATTATGCCATTATTGGTACATCTCACTGAGGTATGATTCCCTATTTTTAGAGAGGATATGCCATAGAGGTAATGCTTGAAGTTGAGTTCTTATTGCCTTAGGGGAAAATGCCATGAATGGTCCAAAATTCATTTCCATAATGACTATGGTCAACATGGATTTCTCTTGGATGGCTTCGAGGTATTCTTGGGATAATGTGAGGTGTTTTCCTTGCATTGGAGCTTGTGGTTTTGCATCCTTCCCCTAGACTAATTGCCCTATAGCAGGAGCCTCTTGACTCTTGATGAATGCTAAACAACTGGGCTTCATATTCTTCATGTTTGACTGGTGGGCCTTGTTCTCCTAGTTGGCCTCTTAGGCATTTTCTTGCACCTTGTGAAGGTCCTTCTTATCCTTCTCTTTTTGGGACCATCTACAATCATTCAAGGATTTGGTGTTACTAAGGTGTTGTCATTCATCATGAACAAGTTTATACCTTACTCATGACCTTAGTTCTATTAAGTTCTTTAGTCCATATGATTGCAAAGTTACAAAAATTTAAGAAAAATGCCCAAAAAAATGTCAACTTCTTTTATGATTCTTTGCATTTGGCCTCTTTTCCCTTATGTATGACTTATAATTACAGTTATGATCCCTTGGGTGAGAGAATTAGAGGTTCTGGAATTCATACAATTGATTATTCATTAAAACACTTAAGGTTTATAACATTATTTCCCTTATAATACCTTCCAAGTGATATCAAATTTTGGAAAAATGTTGCAATTTTTTCACACAAGCACCCTCTCTCAACTAAATTGAACACTCTTGGATCAAATAGGTTCAAAAACTACAAAAATTGGTGTGGTATGGAGTAAGATATCATAAGTGGAAGTTGGTTGTGGAAAGCTCTTAGTTGAGATAGAAAAATTCAAAAACTTCCCTAACTTCAATTAATGATAATGAAGTTTATGAGCATTACAGGGGTCCTATTTATAGGTTTTTATGAACCTAATATTGGGTATTCAATGTTGACTCTGACTCGATACCAGGTAGTTGATATTAGGGTTCTAAAAATTCATTTTATGAGGGCATTTATCATGGAAAATGAAGCTCTGTATTTAGTTGGAAGGTTTCATGTAAAATCCAAAGTTTTGGGGTAAATAAGAATTCATATTTAGGCACCAGTAATGTTAGAGGATGAAATCAAAAGCATTAAAAGCTTTGGAAGATGTAAGAAAAGGAGTATTAGATTCATGGTATAGAATGGATCGGTTATATGATAAGGGAAGGTTTAAATTTAACATTTATGCACTTGGAAGGTTTAAGATGATGCAGTAGTGTTGAAAAAGTATAAGTTACAATAGTTATACAAGTGCATCCTCCCCAAAGCAGGCTTTAGCCCTTAATGCCTTTGTATAACCACACCTAAAAATGTCCATAGGCACCAAAGGGGTTGAATGCAACGCATACCATTGAACAAAACACACATGTTAAAACCACAAAATTGAAAAAATAATGCTATGTTACACAAAATCATAAGTTATGATCATACAGACATCAAGATGAGGTGAATTTTAGAAAGGATGGACAAAATTAGGACGTGAGGTGTCTTACCATAGACATAATGAATCCTTAATGTGTTATTAATGGTTAAAGTAATCATTATTCCTTCTTTCCAAAATTCAAACCAAGTCCATATCACATTCCAATAATGTTGCATTGTTTTATCTCTTTGTTTGACTACCATAAGACTATTACTGTTGCAAGGAGTAGCATCACTTGGCATTTTGTCCAAGGGAGGAGTTTATTCATGTCACTTTTTTTTTGAATTCCAAGAAGCCACCAACCTTTAGGCATGGGTAACATGTCTTTCCAATGGAACCCTCAGAAAGTTATTCAGTGTCCTTTAATTTTATTTTCATCTATGTTAACCTTACCAGAGGACTACATTTAGGCATGGGTCACATGCCTTTGAAGTGATATGGTAAGGAAACAATTATTTACTCTTACTTTCATTTTTCATTAGATCTACAAGGATATAATTACAACCTTAGCAACATGATAGAACATACAAAAGTGGTCAAAGAGATTTCACAAATTCTTGTGATGTCACACCCTTCACATTCTCACTTCGTTCTTCACTTTTCTATCTGGGAACAACGATTACGAATTTATTTTTAATTTGATGATGAAAAAGAATATCATTATGATCATGGTAAGAACCTCTTATTACTGGGATGGATGGATGGATAACATGATCTCACTATCTAGATAATCAATCCCTCATGACTTGACAACATAGAAAAAACCTCACTTCAATGGACTACATGTGATTGTTTTATTCATAAGTGAGATTACTAACAAAGGGAATGAAAAAAAATGTGGAAGAAGTTGGAAATGATAGGAAACATTTGTATAAAGAAATGTGAAAAATAATAAAAAATTATAAAACAAAAAGATGAAAAACACCCATTAATTTTGAAGTTTAGGATGGGGCTTCTCCTCCATGACTAGGCATTTGACTATGATAAGAATTAATAAGTGGATAGATAGGCTCTATGCATTTGTGAAATAGTGTTAATCTTTCATTTTCAAGCCACTAGGTGTCTCTTGCTTTAGTGGCGACTATGTAGATAGGTTGTTGTTCACAGACTTAGTTCTTAAATGTACAATTGATTAGAGTATGAGTGGTGTCAACTTTGCGAATGTCTAGTCCACGACTGCATCCTTGATCATGATTAGGAATATAAGGATTTCTTTGTCTCTTCATAGTGCTAGATTCATTACTTCTATTAGGTGTTGGAGTAATGATGGATGTTGGCCTTTGCATAGGATCGAAGGATGTTGGTTGTGAAAGGAAGGGTGATTCACTTGATTGGCATTGTGCTAGTTTGGATGAGTTAGTAGGTTCACGAGTGTTGTGCTTATGCATGGGAGCCATCCTAATGAAAGGATGTTTCTGAGATTGTGGTGGGGACCTACTGGCATTGTTATGCCTATGCACATTCGTAGCATAAGTGACATTCTTTTGTTGATGTTTTGATTCTGAACCTTCTTGTGTTGCTAGTTATGACATGTAATGGGGTGAAGTATGAGAATATTGAGGATATGATAGAGGGTAAGAGGTGTAAGGTGGTGATCTTTCAAGAGATGTCTTGGGTCGATGATACTTAGCAGAGTGGTAGTAGCGATTTGAAGTAGAGAATGTAGAACTAGTTGGAAAATAGGTTGTTGAACATAATATCCATTGAGGTTTAGTTGATAGAAAGGGTAGGGCTAGTTTGATGATGGCCTCCCCCATGACTATGGGTTTTTCCATTATGGGTGATGATAGTGTTGAGGCTGGAAAGAAGTCCCACTAGGATAGTACAATTGGTTATAGGACTATTTATAATTACCTTGTGAGAAAGGTAATTTCTTGGGTATGTGCTTTTGTATGAATTTGGGATTTAATGCAAAAGCCCAATACTCATGTAGATGCAACATGATTGGACAATAGCCCTTCAGATGATTATATATGCAGATGTCACATCCATCATCTTCTTCTGTGCTTGAGTTTATAGCCTTGCTTTCTTTAGCCATTTTCCCTATTTGCTGATAAGTGTTCCTAGCCATTTCTTAGCTCCTTTTCCTTCATTTATTGTGATCGCTTGATTTGTTTTATGATATTTTCTCCTCTTTAGTTTCTATGAAAGTTGTAACTTTTTCATTTATCCATTCTAACATTCGATCAAACCTTGCTTCAAGTTCATTGATAGACTTTTGTATTGACAAGGTTCATTGCGAAATCACCTTATCGAGAGCTGCCTCTTTCTCCTTATCATAGATGTGGACCTTCTTCTTTTGAAGAGTTGGGTCCCAGTGAAATTTCTTAACTTTTTCCTATTTACATAGCTCTCCTTCTTCTTTTGCCACACACTTGATTAACTCTTGAATCTACTGGGTTTGTAGCCCATATAATTGACCTTGAGCATACATCCCAAGGATCTCCCTCATTTCATTATGAAGCCCATCTATGATGTGGAAAAGTTGTTCTTCCTCAGAGAAACCATGGCTTGGGACTCTATTCAGTAGAGAATAATATCTATCTAGGGTCATATCCAAGGGTTTACATTTTTCTTGTTTTCATCCTTGGATTCATTTCCTTAGGTTGGACACCCTCACATAGGTTTGGTATTTCTTGTTGAAGATTTCTAGCATTGTGGACCACCACTAGATCAAATTTGGTTTCAATGATCTATGCCTCACTTTGGCTTTGTTTATTAGTATCCTAGGAAAGAAATTAAGCTTTTTCCACCTACTTTCAATGTTGTGTAAGACATAGGCATCATGGAAGGCTTGTAAATGATGTTGTGGATCAAAATCATAGCCTCCCAAAAATTTAGGGATATTATTCATATCGAGCTTTTTGAGGTGACTTTCACTACAATGCTTATCGGGTATCTTAAATACCTCTATGATCTGCATTAGGATCTTAGTGGCCAACAAGGGTTGATCATCATTGGGCGTGTTGTGGTGAAAATTTATATTTATATTTTTTTGATTGTGACAATTTTTTCTATGTTCATTTTGATGTCTTTGATTTTTCTCGTGGTTTCAATTTCTATTTTTATTTTGACCCCATAGTGGAGCTTTATCTCTATACCTATGTTCATCTTTGTCAAAACTAGATGTTGAAGAGGAAGAGGAAGAAGAGGAACTAGGAGGATTGCCATGGCTTCTATGGGATTCCCCATGGTCCCTTGATTTATCTTTTCTAGGTTTTAAGGAGGTCCTAGGCCTTAAGGCCTTCCTTGGTCCAAGACTTACTTCATATCCTCTAGGGTTGTTTGCCTTAGGTGAATGTAGTCCTTGAGTGTAGTCAGGGTGATCATGAACATATGAAACCCTTGCATGAGGTTGGTCACTCCAATTTTCTTTATCATATGTCTCATTAGTTCTCCAATGAATGTTCTCTCCATACAATGCATTATTGCTTCTTGGTGAAAGACACATTATTTTTGGTTTATGATGTGTATGACTTAATATTTTTCAAAAGATAATTTGTTAATGTGTTTACAATGATAATGTATAATATAAATAATTTAGATAACTAGCACCATCCTTAGCAGTGATGCCAATGATAAGTGACAAGGTACCCCTATGTCCAACTATACGAATCACAAGCGTTCATGCATGATCCGGTCAAATTCTATGGATGGGACAAGTTGTGGCATCTAGATTGTTATGCCTTAATCACAATTTGCTATCTTCCCACTTGGACTAGTGGTAGCTTTGTCATGTATGATTTAGTCTAGAGTGAGACATATGATAAGTGATGTTGTTCGACCCTAAGCTATTCCTAATGATAATAAAGAAAGTAGTTGTTTAACCTAATTAACAATGATAAATAAAGTCTACACTAGGCTATGTGCAATGAGTATACATTCCTAACTGTTCACACATGCCTTGGACTTCACGTAACTACCATTGAGATTACCAAGTGTACTATTATTGGGCATACCAAATGATATAGTACTAGGCTACCAAGTAATTACACTTAAGTGCTCACAATTAGTTGTACTCATTCTACTCAATGATAGGAATAATAAAGGACAATAAATGATAACATGAACTAAGGAAAAGAGCAAACATTTAAGTAATTAAAAGAAATAATAAAGCTAAGTGGATGTTGCAATGATGAAAGTAATATTGATCTTTATTACCGATCATGTAACATGTCCAAGTATGTCACACTCGAATAAGGATGCCATACAATCACTTAACATCACATTGTAGGTATGCATTAGAAATAATAAATCTATTGAAATCTATTTAAAATCTATATCCCAACCATGCACCCAAGTGTGGCATTTACAGGCTAGCATGAAAGGGGTAATATCAGATCCTTAACATCAAAGGTTATGCCTTGATATTGGATACTTGACATCATAGCCCTGATATCGGATACTCGATATTGTGGCCCTACTAAACATGACTCATCACTTGGTAATCCTAATAATGGCTGTTTGGTACACCCAATAATAGACACCGGGTAACCTAGTAGCATTAATACGAGTTCATGATGTGTATGAAAAGTGGACTTGAATGTTTATGTTAGGCTAGTTAGCTTAGGAATCATAAAATAGTTAAGTAGTTAATTTTTGAATTAATTATATTTACTTTAAAAATTATATTAAATAAATAAATATAAAAATATAGAAATATAAATAAACATCATGTGCCTTGGCTCACACTTAACCATACAAACAAGCTTCCACAAGTGACAGGTAAGAAGATAACGATCATATTTGACATCAATCATTGATGGGGAGACTAAATCCATACAAACAAGCTTCCACAAGTGAGAGGTAAGGATCTTTGATGGGGAGATCCTTAACTAATGATTGCAATCATTTTTGAACAACCTTGGTGATGGAAAGAATGCTTCTCAAGACTAGTGGGCCTCAAAAAATGATAGCCACAATTGATTGTCCAAAAGCAAGAATAATGAAAAACACCAAGAAAAGGATAAACAAAAGAAATGGGGTAGAGATTAAAGAAGAGAATCTCACAGGCACCATTTTGGTGTTGATTCTCCTTATTCTTCACCCTCTTCATCATCCTCATCATCTTCCTCCTCTAACTCTAACAGCAAAAGCATAGGCCAGGACAACAAAAAGAATAATAGGAACCATGATGGAGATGAACAATGGGATAGGGATGATTGTAGGTCCTATCAAGATACAAAGAGTAGGGGTAGAAATAACAACAAGGGGGAGAGCATCATAAAGAAAGATGTCATAGTAGGATCTAGCATAGACATTACAACCATGATAGGGACCATCAGGACCATTATGACTATGATGAACCTCTATTGGCTAACAAAAACATATTGAACATTTTAGAGGTAGTCAAGATCCCAACCAGGCACTTGAAGATTAGCCACATCAAAAGGCTAGATATGAACAATATCCCTAGATTTGAGGGGGGATATAACTCAAATTTGCAAAATTACCTACAAGTATTTCATGATGCTTATGCCTTGCAAAATATCGAGAATAAATGACAAAAGCTAAAACTATTTCCCAAGACACTCATAAAAGAAGCTGAAAACTAGTACTAGTCCTTAGAACTAGAATCTATCCACTGATAGAGTACAATGATGGAGTTGTTTAACGACAAGTATCAAACATACTCTAGAGTGTGTAATTTGTGGAGGAAAATTCGAGGTTGGAAATAAGAAAATTATGAGTCCTTGGATATAGCCCTAGGCATGTACTATTCATTATTACATCAATGCTCATGCCATAGATATTTCTAATGGGATTAGCTACATCATAACATAGATGGGCTCAAAACTAAAATGAGAAGAACTATTGGGGTCTATGCCCAAGGAAGACTTTCTGAGCTAAGGATTCATCAGATCCAAAGGCTCATTGATTAGGTGATCAAAGAGAAAGGTGAACTAAAGAAATAGAAAAGTATCAAGGAATACAATAGAGATTCCTCCATTTTCAAGAGGGAGGTCCACTTTTGTGATAATGAGGAGGAGGCATTGCTTGATGAAGTGGTGCAAAGGAAAACCTTGCTAATAGAGAAATCAATTACCAAAAATATTGGCTAAGGTAGACAATATGTGGGACTCCTTGGATGAGAAGTTTTAAACCACTCTAAATATTGCAAAAGAACATAGAGATCAAGGAGGTAGTGATCATGAAAGAAGGAAGAAGAAGGATGCTGAATAGGGATATCACAAGAACAAGGATAAAGTTGTAGTAGTAGAGAAGGTTGCAGATTCAGAAATTGATGATGATGGTTATGAAATTTGCTAATACAAACATCCTAAGGGATGTTATCCAGTGCTGTCATACTTGCAAGAATCTACAGTGTACACTTTAAAGCCTAAATTGGCAAAACAACAAGTTCCCAAGAGGTTTCCTTGTTCACAAGGCAACTATTTGTAGTAAGTCCACTAACAAGCCTATTATCTGAGTGGAGCACCGTATTAACCTCAAGAGTAGTACCAATAGTGGCAACACCCATAGTTATGGGGGATGCTACCACCAAGACAACAGTATCCTTATCATCAACCAGATCTTTATGGCTACTACGTTCAGTAGCTAGTATTCCCACATGACTCCTCTAGTCACGCTTCCTTCACATATGACTAATATTATTTGGAGTACTATAGAGCACCTTCTCCAATGGAGAGTTTTCATTTTCCTTCTATCCTCCTCAGCAACACTCATCCACCCATGCACCACCACCAACAACACCTCTACCACTTGCTCCATCCATGGAAGGTGAGATACCCACCCAACCACAACAAAGAAATGTCATGAGAGCAATGAACTTATAGTTGACTCCTTAGTCAAATGGTCATGAATCCAAGCCTCATAAGAGGTCATTCTTTAGAACTAGTAGCCCCATGAAGCCCTCTGAAATACCTATGGCTACTAAACCTACTATCTTAACCTCTGAAATTCATCTTGAGCATCCTTCAAATCAAAATACTTTCCAACTTCATACTGTCATGTTAACCCATGTCGTCATAAATTGAATTAAGGTTGGCCACCTTCCCAAGAAGAGGTTTGATCTTGGAAGTCCCCTCATCTACTTGTAGATCACTAGAAATGAACCATGCAAGGCTCTTCTAGATTTAGGTTTCGGAATTAACTTAATTTCTCAAGAGATGTACAAGACCTCGAGCCTATCTTTTTTGAAAAAGAGCAACATCAAACTAGACCTAGCAGACTAGTCCATCACTATTTCCTTGGGATTAGTGGAGGATATCGTGACCACCATTTGTAGGTGGCCATATCTTACTAATTTCCTAGTTATCCATGTGGAGAACTATAAGGGGAATTTCATATGATCATGGGAAGGGTGTGGTTGAGCACCACTGATGCAAGAATGGGGATATGAGACCTTTCATTGGAGATTTCCAAGGAAAATGAGTTTGGAAAAGTAGAGAAGAAGAGAGTTCCATGCAATGCGTACACTAAAAATGGGTGCCATTGCATGCAGAGATTGTGGACTATCAAAGGCACATCACTTTAAGCATGCAATCAATGTGCAGAAACTATAGAAATTCAAAGGTGCCTATACACAACAATCACTAAACAAGAGGATACTTAGTGGCTGATCACAAATGATGAAGCTATATCAACAATGTGCATGAAACTAGCTAAGATCCTTAGTAGCTCATATTTTGAAAGCATGGATAAATTGAAGTAGCTTCATTACCAACTCTCTGATGCATAAAGTGAAATAGATTGGGGAGAGTTGGAGATCCTTGATACTTTCAAGAAAGAGCCCCTTGAGCTAAAAGCTCTACTGGCAGGAATGGAATATGCATTTCTTAACAATGGCAAGCTGATGATTATGAATGCCACACTTGCTTTTGAATAGAAAAATAAATTATTGAAAGTTATAAACAAGTGGTCAACAATCTTTTCTTGGTTATATCATGAGTTGAAAGGGATCAATCCTCAAGTATGCTAGCATTAAATATACACAAATTCCTTCATCAAGCCAAAAAGGTAACCACAAAAATGATTGAACCCAAAACTCAAGCAGATCATCAAGGAGAAGATTGAATAACTCCTCAAAGTAGGGTTCATCTATCCAATTATGGATAGTGAGTGGGTTAGTCTACTCATTATTGTACCAGAGAAAGGAGAAAAATGGAGAGTTTATATAGAATTTTAGTTGTTGAATATGACAACATACAAGGACCATTTTCCATTGCTATTTGTGAACTAAGTTTTGGACACCATTGCAGGGCATTGTTACTATAGCTTTCTGGATGGTTATAGTGGCTATAACCAAATCTAGATTACAATAAAGGACTAGGCCAAGACTATGTTCATGAGTCCTTGGGAGACTTTTGCATACAGGAAGATGCCTTTTGACCTATGCAATGCTCTTACCACATTCCCATGGTTGGTCCTAAGCATATTTCAACAATAGATTGGTAGCTGGATAGAAGTCTTCATTGATGACTTCTCTACCTATGGGACTACTTTTGAGCAAGCCTTGGATTGCCTTGAGCAAGTTCTTTAATAGTGTGTGGAGATAAATTTAAGGTTCAATTGGCAAAAGATCCATTTGATGATACAAGACGGCATTGTCTTGGAGTATAGGATTTTGAACAAAGGGGTTGAGGTGGACCTGAAGAAAGTATGGGTCATTCAAGGAACAACAAGGTAACCAAAAATAGTCAAATATGTAAGGTCATTCATTGGCCACACTAATTATTATAGGTTCTTAATTAAAAAATTTTCAAAGATTGTCAAACCATTGGTAGAGCTTACAAAGAAGGATGCACCATTCACCTGGACTAGGGAATGCAAGAACTCATTCTAATAGTTAAAGTAGAAACTTGTAGAAACTCCAATTCTATGAGCAACAGACTAGTCCAAGCCATCCCACATCATGACTGATGCATCAATTTATGCCTTGGGGGATGTGCTTACATAGTTGGATGATTAGAAACATCCATACTACATCCATTGTGCAAGTAGGAGCATTGTGGGGGCACAACTAAACTACATCACCACTAAAAAAGAAATCATGGTAGTGGTGTATGTGTTAGAGAAATTTAGGTACTATGTACTTGGATACCAAATTTTAATGTACATCAACCATAGTGCTATCTAGTTTGTGATGAACAAACCAATGGTGAACCCCCATGTCATATAGTGATTGGTAAGTCTTTAAGAGTTGGACTGAGAATGTGGTTGCTAATCACTTGTCTCAATTAAGATGGGATAGAAAAGGGGATGGGGGCTAGCTATCTCATCAATTACCTAATGAAATCCTCTTTTTTGGTGCTATTAATGTTCAAATTTTTAAAGAATAAAACTAGTGTAATCACATCCTCTTCTATCTACTCACACAAAAGATGCCATAGGAATGGAATAACAAGAAGAAACAATAGTTTTTTCATTAGGCCAAACACTTCATGAAAATCAAAGGAAACCTCTACAAGAGTTATGTAGATGGCTTGGTATGATGCTGTGTTCTCGATGTAGATCAACTTTGAGTTTTTTAGGACATGCACGAAGACCCTTGTAGGGGCCACAATGCTAGCAGGAGGGTGACCATTAAGATCTTCATGGCACGGTATTATTGGCCAATGATCTTTAGAGATGCCCATCACTTCTTCCATTCTTGTGATAGGTGCCAACATGATGGAAGATGATCATGCAAAAGGAAGGACCACAATAGTGGATTCAACCATTGGAGCCTTTCAATCTTTCAGGATCAACTTCATGTTGTCCATCAACCTCATGTCAAATGGAAAGGTGTACATAATCATGGTGGTCGACTATTACACTAGGTGGACTGAAGCCACTGTTGTCATTGATTATTCATGCTATATGGTAACATGGTTTATACAAAAAAATGTTGTAAATAGTTTGGTGTGCCATCAACACTAATTTTTGATAATGGAACACACTTTCTAGGTGCCACTTTTCAAAAACCCATGCAACTCTTAGATGTTGAACATAAACTCATAACTCTAAATGACCCCCAAGCCAATAGTGAAGTAGATATTATGAATAGGGAAATCACAAAAATACTAACGTGCATAGTTAGTAAATATATGAAGGACTGGAGCAATAAACTCAATAATGCTCTTTGGGCTCACCATTCAACCTAGAAACCTCCTATCATATATTCTTCCTATGAGTTAGTGTACAAGAAACTTCCAACTCTTTCTATTCAAATCGAGCTCCATATACTTTTAATAGTTTGTGACCTTGACCTAGATTTAAGTTTAACTTAAGGAGAAAGATTGATGAACCTCAACATGCTAGATGAAAATTGATTAGTGGTCCTATCATTGAATGAAGTGCATAAGACACCCAGCAAGCAATGTTGTGACCTCATAATAAGAAAAGTTAAATTTTAACTAGGAGATAAGGTGCACTATTGGAACCCTATGCATGTACCATAATGTATGAAAATAAAAATGCTATGGAAGGGCCCTTACATTATCCATGAAACTTTTCCATCCAAGGCCATGATGATTTATAATCCTACTAGCCCAAATAAAAGGTTATTAGTCAACATGCAACAAGTTAAACCTTTCCTAGAGATAAGAATAACTAGTGGCAACAACACCTTTATAAATGATCAAGCATGCTCAATCTTTTGGATCTTCCCTTTTCAACTCAGTAGTGGGGGGGATGGCCATCTATGTTAGCATTCTCTAATAGGTTCTTCAGTTTTCAACTTTTTTTGTTTTATATCATTTTTTATACGTTTTCTCATTTTATTGAATATTTTGTACTTTCTTTTATATTTTTTCTTATTTGAATTTTTCTTATATATGTTTGTCTTCTTTATTGCCATAAGGACTTTGGTGCTTAATATAGTTGTTGATTGATGGAGGTTTACTGAACTATATTAATTGAATTAATTGCTTAATGATTGAATTTCATCTTTGAATTTTGACATCAATTAATGAAAATTTGGTTTTCTCATGATATTAGGTAGTAAGCTTACGTCATCCACCCATTCCACTTAACTCCATGATGTTCTATTATTTTTGAATCATGAGGTCCTTTCTTAATAATAACTTATAATGAATCCATGACTTTGGTAGTTTCCAAACTTGGAATGAATTAAGTGGAATTGATAAGGATGTAGCTTCAAAAGGACTTGTCAATTTTTGCACTTGCTTGCTATCTAGAGTTTTGTGAGTATTCTCATCGATTTCTCATCATTCCTAACGTTAAGCAATAACAAGAACCAATGTCGTTGCATGGTGTGGTTTCCATGAAAAAGAAAATAACAACACATGAAAATTCAAAGTACACCCCTTAGAAAAAATAATGGGCTACAAGCATTGGTTATGAGGCTGGAAAGACATGTTACCCATGCTTGAAGGCACCCCTAGAAATAAGGCCCTCTTAACTTTTTGCTTTTCTTTTCTTCTTTACTTGGAATGGTGGGTGATCTTTGGGAGTGTTCATGGATTCTAGGGGTCAAATAGTCTAAATGTGCAATTGCAAATTCATTGGCAGTGGATGGACTTGGTTCCAACTAAGGATGGAATGCTATTGGGTCACATTAATCATAAACTTCACAAAGGACTTCATGTGATTGGGATGTAAGACTCCATAACCACACATACACTCTCTCATAATCCATTCTTACTATCTACCACCTCACTACCTCCTATCATGTTTGATTAATGCATCCATTATGGTATGTCTTAATTCTTTGGAGATTTCTTATGTGATTTGATTTTTAACAATTCATGATCATTAATCATCTTAAGTGCCTATGGAATCTTAGGTATGAGGGCATGTAAGGGCATTACAAGCATGAGCTTACTATGGGGAGGATCCACTTGCATACTCCTTGGTCTAGATGATTAAACCTCCTATGCCTTAGTCATTTTTCCTTCAAATCCATTGTTTTCCAACTTGGAACATCCAATTTTTGCACTCTTTGATGATATAATTTCTTCAAAATCTCCTTTCCCATATCAATTTCAAGTCATCTTCCATGATTTGTCCTTATTCTAGGCTTTTCTAGCTTCCTTTGAACTCTAGTTTCATCACCAAACTCTTCCCCAACATTTAGTTTTTTGATTGTGAAAAATTATTTCAATAGGCTGCATCAACACATCCCCATCGATGTATGATAAAAAGTCTATATATATGTGGAAACACTTAGCCAATTTTTCATAGTTACATCACAATGCTAGGGGAGCTTTTGTAATTTTAACACTATATATTTGATTCCACCCATTCTTCAACCTTCAAGGTATCAAAGGTTAGCTTTACTTTGTAGGGGCCACAAACCCATGGTGTATGATAGAATATTTTTTAAAAAATTTTCTAAATCCCCAAGGTTTAACTAATAGAATAATATTAAAGTCACTATCTACACCAAGTTAAATCTCATCAACAAAATCAGGTAGCTAAATGACTAAGATAATAACAAAATAATTAATATTCCATGATTTCAACTAAACTAAGTGTAACTTACCCAAAAGAAGAAAGGTATTAAGAGCATTAAAGGTTACACATTAATCACTAATCCCTTATTACATTTGTGATCATAGATGGCACCAACAAGGGAACCACAACCTAAAGGACCATCCCAACCAAGGGAGAAGTGGTCAAGAGAAGGAAAGGGCTAGTAGTCACAATAGTCCTAAGAACAAGAGGCTAAGACCCATGTAGTGGGACGTCTTTGGGAGGAGTCCAAAGTGGAATTTGTTCATTAGATTTTCATAGCAATGATTGGCCAATCATGATAGGATGAGGCACCAAGACCAAGGCCTAATCTTGAGGTCACATTGATTGAGGCCTACTTGGAGAGATTTCATTTCAAGGAGGTCCAAAGTTTAATTTTCCAAGAGCTTAGCTTTGGGCCCTTCTTGAACTTGACATTAAAGGAAGTTTGAACTTAATTGTAGGGGTCTCCCATGTATCCCATTCTCTCTTTTGGAACATGGAAGAAACATACCTCTTCTAGAACAACTAGCAGGGAGACACCACTATCAAAATCAAAGACATAACTATCTCTTATTTGATTAAGGTCATCGTGGAGGCCCTCAGTTTCCTTGACATAGGGGAAATTGTTGTGAAGATCTTCACTTAGGCGAACCAAAAAGTAAAGAAAGAATGGATCCAACAGTGCTATGGGATGGACTGTAATGAGTATTGTCCACCCATTAAGGCTGAGCAAGCCTATTTCAAGATAGTGGCTTATCACGTAAATCCGAAAATAAGGTCTAGTAAGGTGACTACCTTCTCTACCCATGTGTGCATGGCTTCGAGTGATAGGATTCCCATCAACCTTCCTCAACTCATCTACCATGAGATTAAGAAGTAATTTAAAGCGAACAAGTGAGGGAGGAAGACACTCCATTTTCCATGCCTAATCTGCAAACTCTACTAAAGGGAAGGCATAGCTCGTTATGTCAACAATATGCTCCTTCATGCTTTTGCCACATCTTGGTAGGAGATGATGAAGGATAAAGCAACTACCAAGCTATTAGAAGAAGAGTGGCCACCACCACCACTTGTTGGTGAGACCACACTAGAGGCTTGTGTAGCTATTGAATGAATCAGAAAACTTCACGAATAGTTGCTACAATAATAATATGGTGAGACAAGGGGTGGATAACCATAGGTCTACCAGCCAACATTTCACCATCTCAACGAAGTTACTAGGATAACCAATCAACTAGAAGAGATTGCCTCATTGGTTTCTACACAATGCATGCAAGTGCCTGCGAGAATGAATCCAAGTAGCTAAGAAGTTAATGTGTTCATTCTTCAACAACAAGGCTTCTTTAAAGTCTCTAGAAATGATACGACTTTCTTGGTGTGCCTGGAGGAAGGTGAGGGGGCTACTATCCTAGTGATGCAGCACCATGGGCAAGAAATAGTATCAGAAGTGGTGGTAGATTGCATGGCTAAAGCATTGAATGCTTCTACAGTAACCATGCCTAACATAGCTACCCTGAAAGATGTGCAAGCTTCCAAAGGAGTAGGAAGTAGTCAATTGAGTATAGCCCAACATGAGGAAATGTTGGACCAACTGGTACAAATTAGGAAATTGCTTCTGAAGATCTTTGATCTTCCAGAAGAAATCATTACTACCTAGTCAGAGTTGCTAGAGATAAAGGGTAAGCTCCTCATTACTAACACCCAACTAGAGTTATTTTGTAGAATTTCTTTTTAACTCTATGAGCCTTCTCTATGAGCTAACGTGGCAAGACACAATGAGCTTGGCTAGTGTGGAAAAGCTTCTTTATAGAGCTAATTTGTACACTTATGAACATAAGCCATCTAGAGCTTATGTGACAAAGTGACTTTGTAGAACCACTTTTAAGCTCCATGAAAGTTGTAGCTATGTGAATGCTGGCATGAAGGAGCTTGTCATGAAAGAACTAGTTCTAGATTATTTTATAGAGTTGAAATTTAACTCTACGAGTAACATCCTCTCTTTAGTGCTAACATGGTAGAGCTATTTTGTAGAGTCATTTTTTAGTTCTACAAAGCTCCTCTACAATTTTATGTGGTAGAACCATTTCGTAAAGCTTCTTTAAGCTCTACAAAGTCTTTACCATGAAGTAAAGCTAACATTTTAAAGCCATTTTACTAACTCTTAATTGCATCTACATGGTAGAACTGATCAATGTTCCTATATGAAGAACCACTTATCAATTCTATGATCTTATTCTTTATTCTTAGAGCTAATTTAGTAAAGTCAATTCTCCTCATTCATCACCAAACCAAGGCTTCTACTAGCTAATGTGGCAAAAACCTCCTCTTCTTTAAAACTAAGCTCCTTCCCTTTAAAGTAAGGATTTATGTGATTGCTTAACTATTTGTTCTAATGCCCATTGCTATGAAACTAATTCTTAAGCCATGTGATTTCATTGTAGATGTGTTTGACTTATAGTTAATGGAATACAAATTTGAACTTTAATTAATTCATAAGTCATGTTCCTAATGTCTAATGAATCTATGTGGCATCCTTTTTTTGACTTGAAACTCCTAGCTTGATAATAGTTTAGAAATCCTTAGAAGAGTTTACTCTGCATTGAAGCCCTTATCTCTATCAATGCTCTCTCAGAATTTCTTGATAGCTCAAACCCTAATCCTTTCTAGCTGTAATACTTCATTTCAAAGTAAAAATTATCCTTAAGTTCATAGATTGTAAGAGTGTTACCTCAAATTTCTCTTTTTGATAGAGGATTCAAGCTCAAAACAATCCTCTTTACATTAATTAAAGATATATAATTTTCTAGTTTTCTACCATATTGAATTATCTTTTATAATATTTGGATTTAGTGAGAATTGAAGGTTACATTAGTAGGAATGAACCTACTCTAGTAATATTGGTTATAGAGCTTTTAGGTTGATTGTTGCTTGGGAAATTGATTAGAAATTTATGTCAAATTTAGATGATACCTAAGAAGAAATAGGTTCAAGCCTTAAATAGAAAAATGAAGAGCATGAAGTATTCCTTCTAAGTGATGGTTGCTTGATTGAATGAGATCAACATTAATGTAGATAGGATTGTAGGTCATAGTCATATTCCAACTCACAAAGAAGAAGAACATTCACATTTGAACAATGACAAATAAGTTTCTTAGTTAGGTGGATGGAATGATGAGGAAGGATAATCTAGCTATGGGAGTGTTGAAACCCATCAGTCAAGGATTCCAATGGAAGGGAATCTACTTCCTTAGATTAGAGTTCTAAGATCTCTATCAGTGGCTACTACTTCTCATGGCAAGCTAGATGAGGAAAATGAAGCAAGACTTGCTAAAGTGTTTAGAACTGCTATCACACTTCCATATGTAGAAATCAAGATTTTCAATAGTGTAGATGGCACCAATGCTTTCTCAAGTTGGTTGAAGGTACTTAACAAGAATTTTGAGTTGGAAGGGGTACCAATTTAAGTAAGGGTACATATTGTTGAATTTGAATTAGAAGGTATTACTTTTACTTAGTGGGAAAAACGAGTTCCAAGCTTATGAAAAATAAAATGGACAACCTATTAAGGATTGGAACCTAATTAAATATAGGTTGAGAAGGAAATTTGAATAGTCTTGTTAAAGACAAGAGGCCATTATGAAGTTAATGTTTCTATGGAAAGGTGACAAGGATGTCAAGGAGTTTTACATCAAATTTTTCCATCAAGGTAAGGTGAACTAGGAGAAGTATGAGTAGGATTCAATCTTTCTAGAGGTCTCCAAATGGTGTATCAACAAAACTTGTCATTTTACGATCCACAAACTCTTGATGAGGCTTATGATTTGACACTCAAGATAGAAAAGAAACTAAGTAGATTTGGAAATAGGGGCAAACAAGCTTCTAAGAAAAAAAAAAGGGATCCAAATCAGATAAGAGATCAAAGTCTAAACCTAAAGACAATGAAGGCATCCATGAAAAGAAGATAGAGAAGAGTGATGAGAAGGATAAATACAAGGACCAAGGCAAGGGAGGTAAGGATCAAGGTAGTAGTTCATCCAAGATTCAATGCTTCAAGTACAAAGAATGAGAATAAAAGTAATAGGAATGTTTACTTCTCAAGGTAGCAAAGGGCAAGGATGTGTAAAACATGGAAGTGAAGGATACATCTAGCCATGCTCTTCATAGAAGTGATCCCATTGCTTTTGAGATTAAGCAAACTTCTAAATTAAATTCTTGTACATTCACAAAGAATGTGAATAGAGAAGATCATCCAACTAGAAAATTGTTATTTTAGGTTGGGGCTAGATGTTTACTTAGTGGAGAATGAATTCATAGTTTGATTGATGGAGGAGCCTAAGAAAATGTTATTTCATCTAGGATAGTTGCTAGATTAGGTTTAGTAGCTAATCCTTATTTAAGATCCTACAAGATCCATTGGTTGTGAAGAGATTTCTCTTAAGAGGTAAGATAGAAATGTGTTTTGAAATTTAAAATTGGAAATTTTCATGATGTGGTGAAATGTGATGTGCTTCCAATTAATTATGCTAATGTAATTCTTGGTAGGCCTTGGAATTTTGATAATAGTGCTTAATTTTATGGAGCAAGAAATATATGGAGTGTAGCTAAACTTGATGGAATTCATGAGTTATTTTCTATGATAGTAAAATAAGTAAGGTAGCAAAGCTCACTTAATGCTTCCTTAATACCCCTAAGAAAGAGGAAATACATTAAAGGACATGATGAAATTGATTTTGATTTTTTTTGTATCAATAGTTGCTTCTAACCATGATGATATGTAGGTAGAACTTCCAATAAGTGTGCAAGGCTTGAAGAAGTAATTTCCCAAGGTATTCAAGGGGGAATTGGATGGATTGCCACCAATGAGGAATGTACAACACCAAATTGATTTCATTCCTTGTGCTACTATTCCAAATGAAAGAACATATCAGATGGCACTGAATCAATGGGTAATTACAAAGCCAAGTAGAGAATTTACTTGCAAATGGCTTCGTGAGGGAATCCATTTCATCTTGTACAGTTCTAGTAGTGCTTGTGCCAAAGAAGAGTACTAATAAATGATAGATATGCATTGATTCTAAGGTAGTGTATAGAATAATAGTGAGGTACATGTTTCCTATTGCAAGGATGGATGATATCCTTAATGTCCTTACCAATGCAAACGTTTTTAGAAAAATTAATTTAATGAGTGGTTACCATCAAATTAGAATTAGGCTTGATGATGAATGGAAGATAACATTCAAAAAATTAGATGCATTATTTGAGTAATTGCTAATAACATTTGGACTCACAAATGTACCTGCTACATTCATGAGGTTGATGCATGATGTACTCAAAGGCCTAATTGGTAAGTATTATAATGTATTTTTATATGATACTTTAATGTACAACTCTAATGAGGAGAAGAACTTGGATCACTTGAGGAGACTATGTTTGAAATTAAAGAAGGTACATTTGGTAATTAATGTAAAGAAAAGACATTTCTTTAGGAGGAAAATTACATAGTTAGGACATGTGGTTTCTAAAAATCAAATTCAAATGAAAGCTACCAAGGTGAGGGCTATTAGAGATTGGCCAAAACTTAAGAATGTTGGGGAGATAAGATTATTCCTTGGTTTAGTAGGTTTTTATCAAAGATTAATCAAAAATTTTAGTCATATTTCTTGGCCTATGTTAGATTTTCTAAAGAAGAATAAGGATCTCAAGTGGGGTGATGAAACCCAACGAAGCTTTTCCTTCCTAAAAGTAAAAATTACCAATGAATGAGTGCTTAAAATTCTAGATTTTCAAAAGCTTTTTTAGGTAGAGGTGAATGCAAGTGGACTTGCCATTGGTGGGGTACTTTCATAAGAAGGTAGGCCTATTGCTTTTTTTTTTTCAAAAAAGGTTGAATGAATCAAGGAAAAAATATAGTGTTTACAAGAAGGAGTTTGATGAGTGGCAAGTACCCCTACATTGAACCATACAAATTACAAGCGTTCATGTGCAATGCACTTGAATTTCGTAGACCTTAAGTTTCGAAGTACACTAGTTCTAGGATGTGAAATCTAATGATGATGATGGTTGTCTTCCCAACTACACTTGTGGAGCTTAGTTGTATGGTTAAGTGTAATTGAGGCACATGATTTTTATTATTTTATATTTTATTCATCTATGATCAATAACAAGTTGAAACTCAATTTATAAACCAATTTAACTAATCTAATTGCTAATTAATAACTAACTATCCTAACATAAGCATCTAGTCCCACTTTTTGTGTGCATCTTGAACACATATAACATTGTTGGGTTACCAAACATTAAGCATTGTTGGAATTACCAAGTGTCATGTGCATGCTTGAAGTAGTCGTACTTATGTGCTTAATTAATTGCTATTTAACTTAGCTAACTCAGCTTAATTTAGGTTAATTACTTGGAAGTATTAAATAAATTTTCATAAAACATTAAATGCATAACTAAATATTTAATCTAGCCAAGGTGTTGCAAGGTTTATCAGAAAGCTCATCTTTATTACTGCACACACTTCCATGCTTAGGTACAATAGTGCTTAAATAAAGATCCACATACTCAATGACTCCTATTGTAGGCACTTTGGAAGATATTGTAACTCTGGAGAAAAGAGACTGTAAGAGATCTGCTATGCTATGATAAAACTTATGCCCAAACTGTGTGTCCAAGCACTATATTTATAGGTCGACACACATCATGCGATATCAGATATCTGACATCACTTCTTAGGCCCTAATATTGAGTATCTAATATCAAGCTTCTAATATTGGATATCCAATATCAGAGCTGACAAAAATGTACTTCATCATACCCCCATAAGTAAATGAAAACTTGTCCTTGAGTGAACAAAATAAGGAACCATTAGCTTACAAAATATTAGGAAGGTATGGGATTTTAAGTGTTAGATAGGATATTAGTTACACTTGGCTAGGTTGTGATTATGGTGGATTAATTCCTTTAATAGTGTTAGCGAGATGACTTTAAAATAGGGTGAAATGAATGAGTGGTCTATTATTAAATTTTGAAAGGCCCAAATGTGATGAAATGCTTGAAGAGGGTTAAGGAATTCAAAATAACAAAAAAGAGGATTTCATTAAAAAAACATTATGAAGATGCATACAATTGGATGTCATTGATCAGACACATAAAAGGATTTGATTATGAGAATGAATAAGCATAAAGAACTTCACTAACTTGACTAAAAGGTATGCAAGTGGGTCCTCCCTAAAGCAAGCACATGCCTCTTACTACCCTTGCATAACCTCAAGCCAAGGTGTTTGTGGGCCCCATGGGTGATTAATGGTTATGAAAAGTTAAGTACAAAAACCTAGTAGAAATTACCTAAGAATTTTGACACATCAAACCAAGACATAGAACAAGAACATGAATACCAAAAGTGAGGTGAGGCATGGAAAGCATAGATGGATGATAGAGAAAGTCGAATGGAGTTCCCAATTAAGGTCATATGAAGTCTCTTGTGAATTTTGTGGTTAAGTGACCTGATAAAATTCAACCTTAGTCCATGCCAAAACCAACCATGTTCAATGACTTTGCATCGTCACTCTAAGACTGATCCATCCCCTCAAGACACAAGAATGCTCCTACAGAACAATCACTGCTCCTTATTTTAGGAAGAAAAGAGAAGCAAGAAGTAAGAAAGGGCATTAGTTAGATGAAACCTTAAGGCATGGGTAACATGTCTTTCTAGTCTCATAACCAATGCTTGTGGCCCGTTTATTTTATCTAAGTGGTGTGCTTTGAATTTCCATAATTTTTTTCATTTTTTAAAAATGGGAACAACACCATGCAAAGACTTATTTAACTTCCTATAATTGGTCAATACAAAATGGTAAGAAATCCATGAAAACACACATGCACCCAAGTAAGTACAAAGGCACAAAGAGTACCAAGTCCCCTTGAAGTCACACCTTGTTCAAACCTTTTAATTCTTTCCAAGTCCAAAAACTACCAAGGTCATAAGTTCGTTAAAGTTTTATTAATGAAAAAGGGACCTCATGCTTCTACAATAAAGAAAATCATAGAGTTTATGGATGGGTGAATTTGTGGTCCCATTGCCTATCTCATGAAAAATAAACCATGTCCTAGTTATCAATAATAAAATTTAAAGTTAAAATCTAGACATCAACAATCAAATAACCAAATAGCACATGCCCACATAAAACAAACCACATTGTACCTAGTTGGCAATTAGGTATGTTATTAATAGGAATAAGAAAATCACATTAAAATAAAGTGAAATATATAAGAAAGTGTAAAATATTTAAGAAAAATTTAGATGTACTAATGATGATGTAAAACAAAAAATGGTGTAAGATAGGAAAAATTTTTAAAAATCAAAAAGGTATAAAATAAAAAATTTGCAAAAAAAAATAAAATGTGTAAAATAAAAAACCTAAGAAGCCATGTATATGGTTAGCATGGATGGTCATCTTCTCCATGACTAAGTTGAAATAAGGAGATTTGGAAGATTAATTGTGGTTGTCCATCCAATGAGGTGTTTGTTGCATTGGCTTGCTTAGGCTCATGGAAAGGCTTTATCTATTAGATGTTGAACAACTACTTCTTGTTTGGGCTTTTAGGTTTGTAGATCAACATGGTCCTAGAGGAAAAATTTTTATGAATGATATAAGGTCCTTTCCACAATGTTTAGAACTTAGTTCATTAAGGTGTATGTGTGGGGTTCCAACAGAGGACCTTATCTCCTAGTTGAAATTTTACTTTCTTTATTCTAAGGTCATGGCATTTTTTGTTAAATGCCTTGTGCACTATGTTAGATGATAGGGCCATCAATCAATTCTCATCTAGTAGGTTGAGATTTATTAATCTTTCTTTTTGTGCTAGACTTAAGTCTAAGTCAAGGTCACAAGCTATTGACAGTGTACATAGCTTGAACTAAATAAGTAGGATTGGTAATTTTTCATACACCAGCTCATAGGGAGAATAGCCTATAGGGAGTTTCCATGTTGAGTGGTAGGCCTAGAGGGCATCATTGAGTTTGGTGCTCCAGTCTCTCCTATATCTGCTAACTGTTCTTGTTAAGATCTTAGTGATTTTTCTATTGGTAACCTTAACTTGACCATTGGATTGGGGATGATAAGGTATTGTTAATTTATGCTCAACCTCCAAGCACTACATGAGCTTTTGAAAGCTAGTGCCTATAAAGTGGGTTCCATTATTAGAAATTAATGCATGTGGCACACCAAACCTATTTACAACATTTTGTTATATAAATCGAGTAGTAGTAGAAGATGTACAATTGGTGATGGCTGCTACTTCTACCCATTTGGCATAGTACTCAATGGCAACTATGATGTATGCCTTTTCATTTGACATGGGTGTGATGGAACCCATGAAGTCAATGGTACATATGTCAAAGGGTTCTAGTCATTGAGTCCACTATTGAGAATCCTCCATTTGTGCGGTCATCCCACCATCTCATTGGTAGCATTCACAAGATTAGATAAACTAGAGAGCATCCCTAAAGATTGTGGACTAATATTATCCTACCATTAAAATTTTATGGCTATGCATCTCCTTACATAGTGGCCTCCACAAGGGCCTTTATGAACATCCTGGAGAACACACAATTTATGACCATCAAGTACATACCAACAAACTAGGCCATCGGTGCACACCTTGTAAAGGTGTCCATTGATTTCCATGAAGTGTTTGACTTGATAAAGAAACTGTTGTTTCTTTCTGTAGTTCAGATCTTATGGCATATCTTGAGTGAGAAGATAAGTGAGGATGCCATCATACCATTTTGGTTCTACGAGCACTTATTCATTTATTGCACTAGCAAAGAGGAGTTTATCATAAAATTGGTTAAAGAGTAGGCTCTCCTCCTCTTTGCTATCCCATCATAACCAAGATAAGTGATCAATAGCCACATTCTTAGTTCCTTTTCAAGCTACCATTGTAAGATCAAATTTTTGTAAGTTCACTAGCCATTTTATGACACAGGGGCTCATCATTGGATTATTCATGAGGAAGCAGATGGCATTATGATCAGTGTGCACAAACACTTTGTATTCAAACCCATCATGCCTAAACTTCTCTAAAGTAAAGACTTCTACTATCAATTCTTTTTCTGTGGTGGTGTAGTTTAGTTGTGCACCCACAATGCTTCAACTTGCATAGTGGATGTAATATGAATGTTACTTGTAGCCTAACTATGTAAGCACAACTCCCAAGGTGTAATGAGATGCATCTTTCATTATATGAAATGGTCTAGACTAGTCAGGTGCTCGTAGAATTGGAGTCTCTACAAGCTTTTACTTCAAGCTCTGGAATACATTTTCACATTCTTTGATCTAGATGAATGAAGCATCTTTCTTCATTAGGTCAACCAAAAATTTTGCAATCTTATTAAAATTCTCTATGAATCGCCAATAGTAACCAGTGTGTCCAAGAAATGACTAACATCTTTTATAGTTTCTAGTTAATGGGCAATTCCTTGGATGATCCTTATCTTTTTAGGATCAACCTCAATCCCTACTTGTGAGATTCTATACCCTAATACAATGCCTTCTTGAACCATGAGATGGCTCTTTTGCCAATTGAGTCATAGATTTGTTTCTATACATCTTTTAAGTACATGCTCAAGGTGGTCCAAGGCTTACTCAAATGTAGTGCTATAAGTAGAGAAGTCATCCATGAAAACTTTCACTTTACTATCAATTTGCTACTGAAAGATGCTTAAGACCAAATGTTGGAAAGTGGCAAGAGCATTGCATAGACCAAAAGGCATCTTGCAATATGCAAAGATTCCCTAGGGACTCATGAATGTTATTTTGTCTTGGTCTTCTAGTGTAATCTTGATTTGGTTATAGCCACTATAAATATCTATAAAATTATAATAGCAATGCCCAAATATGGTGTCCAACACTTGATTAATGAATGACAATGGAAAATGATCTTTGAATGTTGCCATGTTTAACAACCTGAAGTTGATACAAATCCATCATTTGCCATCTCTCTTTGGCACTATCATGAGTGGATTAACCCACTCACTATCCGTAATGGAATAAATGAACCTTGCCTTAAGGAGTTGCTCAATCTCCTCTTTGACGATTTACTTCAATTTTGAGTTCAACCACCATTGTGGTTGCCTCTTTAGCTTCATGGATGGATCAGTGTAGATACAATGCTAGCATATCCTAGAATCAATCTTTGTGAGATTAGGATATGGCCAAGCAAAGATTGTTGACCATTTATTGACCACTTTTAACATTTTCTCTTTCTACTTGGGATCAAGTTTGGCATTGAGTATGACTAGCTTATCATTTTTTAAGAATGCATATTCTAGGCTAGTAGGTAGAGTTTTCAACTCTAGGGGCTCATATTTGAAATTCTTAGGGATCTCTAACTCTTCCCAATTGGTATCATTTTTTTCATTATCAGAGAGTTGGTGATGAACTTGCTCTAGTTCATCCATACCTACAACATAAGTACATGTTAGGCTCTCAGTAGGTTCCATGCACATTGTGCTACTTTCAAAATTAGCGGTTAGTCACTAGGTACCCTCTTGTTTTGTGGCTACACCATATAGACACCTTTGAATATCTACTTCATGTGCATACTACTTAGATATAGAAATAGATGTTTGTTTCACAAACTAGAATTTTTACACGCAATTTCACCATGTATCGCTGTACCTGATGCATGGAACTCATTTCTTTTCAATCTTTCCAAATGCATTTCCTTAGATATCTTGAGGGAAAGATCTCTGATGCCCATTCTTACATCAAAAATTCTTAGCCATGCCCTTCCCATAATGATTGGGAAGTCCCCTTTATAGTTCTCAACCTTGATTATTAGGAAATTGGCAAGATAATACCACCCATGAATAGTGGTCACGATGTCATCCACTAGTGCTAATGGAATATTAATGGACTGGTCTACTAATTCCAATCAGATAATGCTTTTCTTGAGAGGTGGTAGGTTTCAGGCAATATACATCTCATGAGAAATCATGTTTACACCAAAACCTAAATCAAGAAGATCTTTACATGATTCATTCCTAGCAATTTGTAAATAGATGAGAGGACTCCTATGATTAGCTAATTTCCTAGGAAGGTTGCTAGCCTACATCCAATCAAATACAACATGAGTGAGCATAATAGTATGGATTTTGGGTGACATTTGATTTGAAGGGGACGTGATGGAATGATTTGTTGAGGATGAGGTAGGAGTAGGATGACCAGCTACCTAAGTTTATGAGGGCTTAGTAGGGCTATTAGGTTGGAAGCATGGTCTTTTACGAGCGTGAGGATTCGAACCAATTAATCAATGAACCATTTATAGATTGATGGCTCTGGTAGTGTTGCATTATTGTGGTTAGGCTAGAAGTTCACCTTGTATGGATGGAGTAGGTAGCAGTTGCATTGAGGATGGAGAAACATGTGTAGGAATAGGAGGAGGATAAGGATAGAATATGGTATCCCTCCTAGAATATGGAGAATGAGATTTATAGCATTTAGAAGGATAGTAGTAATGTTGGAAAGGAGAAACATGATTGAAAGAGTCACATAGAGATAGGGGTTGCTAAACATAATGCCCATATGGATTTAGTTTTCCGTAAGGGTACTGCTGCCTTGGTAGTGTTAGCACTCGTGACTATGGATGCTGCCACTATTGATATTGCTTGTATGGTTGCAGTGGAATTCCACTTAGATAACATTGTTGTTACTAATGGAACTACTTGGGATTGCCTTGAGGATAAGGTAATCTTTTGGGTGTTTTTCTTTTTTCTAGTTGTGGATTTAGAGCATAAACTCTAGACTCTTGTAAGTGTGACATGATGGGACAACATCCCTTAGGATGTTCATATTGGTAGATGTCACATCCACCATCATCATCTGATTCAATTTTTGTAACTTCCTCTACTAGAGCAATCTTGCCCTTACCTCTTTGATTGGCATGTTCAGCTTCCTTACATCTCTTTTGGTCACAATCACTACCTTGTTCTTTGGACTCTTCAGTAATTTTCAAGATAGCTTAAAATATGCTATCCATAGAGTCCCATAACTAATCTACCTTAGCCAAAATTTTAGATGTAAATTTTTTAATTGGCAAGGTTTTTTGATTTATCAACTCATCAAGTGATGATTCTCCTCATTGTCACAAATTTAGACCTCCCTCTTGCGAATGGAAGGATCTCAATTGTATTCTTCTACACATTTGCATTTCCTCAACTCTCCTTCTTTTGCTACTTGCTCAATTAGTCTTTAGATTTGATGGACTCTTAACTTTGACAATTGCCCTTAGCCATAGACTCTAAGAATCTTTCTCATTTTTTAACAAAAGCACATCTACAGTGTGGTAAAGTTTTTCCTATTGAGAGTAACCATGACTAGGGCATTAATGTAATAAGAAATAATATCTACCTATGGTGGCATCCAAGGACTCATTGTTCCTTGCTTCCATCCTTGGATCTACCTCCTCACGTTGGATACTCAAGAGTACGTCCTATATTTGTCATTGAATATTTTGAGCATTGTACTCCACCGTTTGATGGATTCTAGTTCTAAGGACTAGTACTAGATTTTGTTTCTTTGATGAGTGTCTTGGGAAACAACTTAAGCCTTTGTCATTTGTTTTCTATATTTTGCAAGGCACAAGCATTGTGAAAAGCATGAAGATAGTTTTTTGAATTTGAGTTATATCCTCCTTCAAGAATGGGGATATTATTTGTGCTGACCGAAATCGTCGGTGCGAGGCTGGAACGTTACAAGCACCGAAAGATCTGCGGACGAGCACGGTTGACCCTGCCTCCGCTTGAGGGCAAGCTGGAACGGACGAAGGCAGAGTGCCTTGAATGGTCCGCACGCGGATCAAGCAAGGACTTCCCCAACGTTTGCCGTTACAACACGTTGGGTTATACGTAAACAATGCACGTTAAATGTAAACCGTAAACAAGCACGATAATGTAAATGAGCCTGTAAACGTAAACTGAAAAACGAAGAAAACTGCAATAAATCAGAGCAAAATGTAAACTGTTTTATATTGAGAATTGATTACAAAGTGCACCGGTCCAAACGCAGTTGTGGCTTTGACACAAGGCGGACGAAAGGCCCCGGTGTGTGCAGGAATGACTCGGCTGGGACACTGTAGGCGGAGCTTAGAGACTATGCTCAGCGTATAGGACTTCCAGCGTATGAGGGTTTCCAGTTCTGGTTTTGCAGCGTAATTGTTTTTTTTTGGGTTTGTTCTGATCAATTTTTTGCTCCCCGAAAACGTAGAAAACTGGGCTATTTATAGGGGTAGGGTTACCGGGAAAATCGGACCGGGAGACACGAGGGCGTATACGCTGGGCGTATACGCTACATCAGGCCAGCGTATACGCTGGGCGTGTACGCTGGGCGTATACGCTGGGCGTGTACGCTGAGGATGCCAGCGTAAGCGTACAGCCTGCCAGCGTAAGCGTGCAGCGTGCCAGTGTAAGCGTGCAGCATGCCAGCGTAAGCCAAAAATGTGCACAGCGTATACACATGAAAATGCTTCATTGTAAGGTCAAAAATTGATTTTTGGGTGCCCAAGAGCTGCTGGAAACTTTGGGGAAGGTCCTAGGGGGTCTAGACGCTCGATTCTGGCCCATTTTGATGCCTTTCTGGAGCCCGAAAGTTGCTGTACGCTGGCGGCACGCCGGGCGTGCAGGAATTGGAGACCATCATTCGGAGCCCAAAATTCGATTTTCAAGTGCCTGAGACCTGCTGGGAACCTTGGGGAAGGTCCCGGGGGGTCTGGACGCTCGATTCTGGCACGTTTTGATGCATTTCTGGAGCCCGAAAGTTGCTGTACGCTGGCTGCACGCCGGGCGTACACGCCGGGCGTGTAGGAATTGGAGACCATCATTCGGAGCCCAAAATTCGATTTTCAAGTGCTTGAGACCTGCTGGGAACCTTGGGGAAGGTCTCGGGGGGTCTAGACGCTCGATTCTAGCACGTTTTGATGCATTTTTGGAGCCCGGAAGTCTGTCTACGCTGGCCAAACCCCGGCGTACACGTCGGGCGTGCAGGAAT
>MNCI01025684.1:722224-758163 GCA_015680685.1 Gnetum montanum
TATTAAGAATTGATTACAAAGTGCACCGGTCCAAACGCAGTTGTGGCTTTGACACAAGGCGGACGAAAGGCCCCGGTGTGTGCAGGAATGACTCGGCTGGGACACTGTAGGCGGAGCGTAGAGACTATGCTCAGCGTATAGGACTTCCAGCGTATGAGGGTTTCCAGTTCTGGTTTTGCAGCGTAATTGTTTTTTTTTTGGGTTTGTTCTCATCAATTTTTTTGCTCCCCGAAAACGTAGAAAACTGGGCTATTTATAGGGGTAGGGTTACCGGGAAAATCGGACCGGGAGACACGAGGGCGTATACGCTACATCAGGCCAGCGTATACGCTGGGTGTGTACGCTGGGCGTGTACGCTGGGCGTGTACACTGAGGATGCCAGCGTAAGCGTACAACGTGCCAGCGTAAGCGTGCAGCGTGCCAGCGTAAGCGTGCAGCGCGCCAGCGTAAGCGTGCAGCATGCCAGCGTAAGCCAAAAATGTGCACAGCGTATACACATGAAAATGCTTCATTTTAAGGTCAAAAATTGATTTTTGGGTGCCCAAGAGCTGCTGGAAACCTTGGGGAAGGTCCTAGGGGGTCTGGACGCTCGATTCTGGCACATTTTGACGCATTTCTGGGACCCGAAAGTCTGTCTACGCTGGCCAAACCCCGGCGTGTACGCCGGGCGTGCAGGAATGGAAGACCATCATTCGGAGCCCAAAATTCGATTTTCAAGTGCCTGAGACCTGCTGGGAACCTTGGGGAAGGTCATGGGGGGTCCAGACACTCAGTTCTGGCACATTTTGACGCATTTCTGGGACCCGAAAGTCTGTCTACGCTGGCCAAACCCCGGCGTGTACGCCGGGCGTGCAGGAATGAAAGACCATGATTCGGAGCCCAAAATTCAATTTTCAAGTGCCCGAGACCTGCTGGGAACCTTGGGGAAGGTCCTGGGGGGTCTGGACGCTCAATTCTGGCACATTTTGATGCCTTTCTGGAGCCCGAAAGTTGCTGTACGCGGGCTGCACGCCGGGCGTACACGTCGGGCGTGCAGGAATTGGAGACCATCATTCGGAGCCAAAAATTCGATTTTCAAGTGCCTGAGACCTGCTGGGAACCTTGGGGAAGGTTCTAGGGGGTCTGGACGCTCGATTCTGGCACGTTTTGATGCATTTTTGGAGCCCGGAAGTCTGTCTACGCTGGCCAAACCCCGGCGTACACGCCGAGTGTGCAGGAATTGGAGACCATCATTCGGAGCCCAAAATTCGATTTTCAAGTGCCTGAGACTAGCTGGGAACCTTGGGGAAGGTCCCGGGGGGTCTGGACGCTCAATTCTGGCACGTTTTGATGCATTTTTGGGGCCCGGAAGTCTGTCTACGCTGGCCAAACCCCGGCGTACACGCCGAGTGTGCAGGAATTGGAGACCATCATTCGGAGCCCAAAATTCGATTTTCAAGTGCCTGAGACCTACTAGGAACCTTGGGGAAGGTCCTGGGGGGTCCAGACGCTCAGTTCTGGCACGTTTTGATGCATTTTTGGGGCCCAAAAGTCTGTCTACGCTGGCCTTACGCCGGGCGTACACGCCAGGCATGCAGGAATGGAAGACCATTATTCGGAGCCCAAAATTTGATTTTCAAGTGCCTGAGACCTGCTGGGAACCTTGGGGAAGGTTCNTCATGGCGGGGATGTAAGTAAGCAGCATGATCATGATCATGGTTGCAAACATTGAAGAGGGGGTTGCAAGCATCATGATGGTCCTAGTCCTACTTCCTCTTCACCTTCATCATCATCTTCTTCCTCTTTTGGCTCTAAACACAATCACAAGGGATGTGATCATGATGGAGGTAATTGACAAGATTGAGATGATCGTAGGGACCAATGGGCAAGTCAAAATCTGGGGCATCAACATTCAAGAGAGACTCATTGCCATGAATGAAGGGGTAGCAAAGGGCATCATAGGCACCAAGATCATGGCTATGATGAGCCTTTTCTTGCTACCTGAAGCATGCTAAACATTGCGGAGGTAGTGAGAATTCCTACAAGGAACTTAAAGGATAACTAGATCAAGAGGCTAGACATGAATAATGAAACACCACAAAAATTTTGGCTAACACTTGAAGACAGAAATTAAGCTAAGTCATGTTGATCCTCAGCATGACCAAGCTTGAAAGCCTCNCCTCCGCAATGTTTAGCATGCTTCAGGTAGCAAGAAAAGGCTCATCATAGCCATGATCTTGGTGCCTATGATGCCCTTTGCTACCCCTTCATTCATGGCAATGAGTCTCTCTTGAATGTTGATGCCCCAGATTTTGACTTGCCCATTGGTCCCTACGATCATCTCAATCTTGTCAATTACCTCCATCATGATCACATCCCTTGTGATTGTGTTTAGAGCCAAAAGAGGAAGAAGATGATGATGAAGGTGAAGAGGAAGTAGGACTAGGACCATCATGATGCTTGCAACCCCCTCTTCAATGTTTGCAACCATGATCATGATCATGCTGCTTACTTACATCCCCGCCATGACTTTCCTCCTTTCCTTTGTCATGGGATCCATTCTTACCAAAACTAAGATTATGTATCATGAATTGCAGGTTTTGGTTTTGAGCTCCTTTACCAAACTCAAAGAGAGGAGTCTCTCTATATGAAAAACCCCAAGAGAAGGGTTTTCCACCATCTTTTTGGTACATCAAGAATGAGGAATCATTAGACAACTTTCCCTTTGTAGATTTGTAATGCTACTCTAGCTATCAATCCCTTAGGGGTTGTGCATTGGTGGGATGATAATCCCTGGCATCACTATCCTACACAACATGTTCAGCATGAAGCCCTTGGATGCCCAACCAGATAGGATTTTGTTGGAGCATTGCAGGATTGGATCGATCAGGTGGTAACACAATGTTACCCTCCATGTCTTCCCATTGCAATAGTTTATCTTGCTATAGGACAAAGGTGAAATTTAGTACATTCTCATTAGGATGAGCATATACCACTTTGTATTATTAGGCACCTACTGATTTGCTCTATCAGACTTGGGTAGAGAATCACTCCTAAGAAGACATCTTTTATTAGAAGACAAAAAATGTTGTGTGCTTTCTTATAATTTTTGTAGTTATTTTGAGGTATGATATGACTTAAGGGTTCATTCTAATGATGTTAAATAAGTTTTCACCAAGTCCTAGATAGTACACGTAACAAACAAAAGGTCCCCAATAACAGGGCCAATGATGAGTGATGAGTACCACTATGTTTGACCATATGAATCACAAGCATTTACACATGATGTAGTCAAATTCTGTAGACCTTAAGTTCCTAAGCATACTAGTTCTAGGATGTGAAATCTAATCGTGATGATTGTTGTCTTTCCAACTACACTTGTGAATCTTAGTTGTATGGTTAAGTGTAATTGAGGCACATGATTTTTATTATTTTATATTTTATTCATCTATGATTAATAATAAGTTGAAACTCAATTTATGTACCAATTTAACTAATCTAATTACTAATGAATAACCAACTATCCTAACATAATCATTTAGTACCACTTTTTGTGCACATCCTAAACATGTATAACACTACTAGGTTACCAAACGTTAAGCATTACTGGGATTACCAAATGTCATGCGCATGCTTGAAGCAGTCATACTTATGTACTTAATTAATTACAATTTAACTTAGCTAACTTAACGTAGCTTAATTTAGCTTAATTACTTGGAAGCATTAAATAAATTTGCATAAAACATTAAATGCATAAATAAAATATTTAATCTAGCTAAGGTGCTGCAAGGTTGATCAAAAAGCTTGTCTTTATTACCACACACATTGCCATACTCAGGTACAATAGTGCTCGAATAAAGATCTAGACACTCAATGACTTCTACTGTGGGCACTTTGGAGAATATTCTAACTTTGGAGAAAAGAAACTACAAGAGCTTTACTATGCTATGACAAAACTTATGCCCAAATCATATGCCTAAGTGCTATATTTATAGGCCAACACACATCCTGTAATATTGGATATCTGACATTGCTTCATGGGACCTGATATTGGATATCCAATATTAGGGCTTCATTATCAGATATCCAATATTGAAGTTGATAAAAATACACTTCATCAGAGTTGTATGCTATTCTTTAAGAAATAAAATATTAGAGGCATTACTTATTACCCAAGGAGTTCACCTTGATGATGGACAACAGAGCACTTCATTTCCTAAGTTTCCAAAATAAGTTGAGTGCTATAAACACATGAAGCGGATTGCATAGTTATAGAAATTCAATTTTATGCTTAATAACCAAAAATGAATTTGCCAATGTGGTGGTTGATGCATGCATATTGAAGGTATGGGTGATTTTGCTAATTTGTATGAACATGATCTAGATTTTGGGTAGGTTTAGAAAAGTATTAAGGAATCATTGTTGAATAGGATAGACCAATGGAAGGACTTCATATTCAAGATAAAATGTTATTAAAAAATGGGAAGGTATGTATTCCTAATTGTGATTTTAGGAAAATGATTTTTTTTGAAAAGCATTGTAATGGAATGGTAGGTAACATGGGTAGGAATAAAACATTGGATAGGCACTATTTTTGGCCAAGTGTGGTAGCTAAAGTTTCAAAAGCTGTAAAGAAATGTTTAGTGAAACACCCTAAATTTTCCAAGGCATTCTTGCTTCACCGGGTCTTTAGAATTCAAGAAGCATCATGGTAATTTGGCAGAAAATGGATGCTCTGAATTTAGACTGTCCAGTTTGGAAAATTTTCTACTCTCGGTGTTGATAGGCCTAATGGACTCTCCAACCTGCCCACCTGGGTAGTTCATCCAGCAAACAGTCTACTCAGGAGCAATGCATGGGGTTGTCAACGGTGCTTAGGCTACGCAAAATAGTTTGGCAAGTTTTCTAGTCAAGAAGTTTGCTATGCTATGCTACATTATGTAGCGTAGCAGGCCTCGGAAGACAGTTGTAGGACGAGGTGCTACACGAGGTAGCGTAGCAAAAGCAAAGTAGAAAGGCCCAGCTTACTTAGTGATTTCAATTGCATTGAGTAAGCACTTCCAGTCTTTGAAATTAGTTTCTTTGCTTAACTTCAAGTCCTTTGGCAAGGCTCCCCTTGCTAGAAAAGTAGTAGATCAAGCAAAAAGTAGGCTATGTTGGCTGCTACGTTATGCTACACTACGTAGCATAGCATAGCGTAGTAATGATAAAGAAAAGAAAAATAGAATGTATCCCATAGGAAAGATCAGCAAGTTGTAATTGCAGTTGTTAGCACAATCAGGCTTCAAGCAAAAGTTTGCAATCTCAGGCTAATGAAAGCAACTGCTACGCTATGCTACGCTACGTAGCGTAGCATAGCGTAGCAAAGATGCTGAAGTAGAAGAAACACTTCAACGCATGCCAAAGCTTCCAGCAAATATAATTAACTTCGTCACAAATTTTTTCTTCAAATTGGTGGCTACGCTGTGCTACGCTACATAGCGTAGCACCGCGTAGCAAGATGCTACGCTACACCAAGCATGGTACGTTGCATAGGGTAGCACCACGTAGCAAGATGCTACGCTACACTAAACATGCTATGCTCCACAGCATAGCATAGCGTAGTAGACGGCTATGCTGCTTTAGCACGCTTCACCCCTTGTCTACATCACTGGTACACATCTCCAGTTCTGATAGCGTAATTGCAGCCTGACAAGCTCATCAATCAGCTTTGCATGTCCATGCAGCATGAACATGTCAACAGCTTGTAGGTCTAGAACACATGTCATCCAAGCCTCGTTTCACATGTCCCCTTGGCCTTATAAATACCCTAAGGAGCAACGCTCAAAGGGTTGGCAATTTTGAGTAGCTTTGCACAAGGTTGGCAAATTGTTGGTTGGCAAGTTAAGCATTCGGTTGGCAAAAATCTGTACAAAAAGCATTAACAAACTTGAGAAGTTAGCAAATTCTATTAGCGGTTGGCAAAAAAAATCCCCCTATTCCAGTTAATAGCTTGTTAACGAGGTTGGCAAGTTGGCTTTATAGCATCCGAGCATTGTTGGCTTTTGAGTCTGCATTCAAGCACATTTTTGGCTTACTTTGAACATCTTGGTTACTTTTGGGATCTCTGTGCTTCCCGGTGTTGCACAATTGATTGTATCCATTTTGGTAAAGTAAAGTAAAAAACTTGAAGTGGTGCACTTCCTAACTTTTGCTTTATTTTGTTGTTTATCATTGCATTCTGCATTGTTTTCACTTCCTGGCATTTAACAATTGTTACCTTATGTTATAAGTACTATTTTTCACATTAAACATTTGCAAAAGGTTATTGACATTGATTAAGTCCCTATCTGATCGACCAGACCATTTAGGGCAGCTCGTTTCCATTTAATCTAGCATGGCCCTCGCATGGATCCAGGGTTAAGACTATTATGACCAACGACCTGGGTGTTTTCTAGCCACCGATGTTATTGATCGCTACCATTTTCTGGTGCTAGAAGGAGGGCCTTTTGGTGCCCTTTCTGTATTTTATGGTAGTCTTTTGTGCGTTCTGTACCTTGAGACGCACCAACATGAACTTGACACCCTCTTGTGATTTTTCATGCATCGTGTGGTATAGATCGGTTGCTCCGACAGTTCCTTCGGAAGCCTACAAGATATAAAGCCTATGATCGCCACCAGATTCCTTGTTTTTACAGTAGTCTTGCATGCTTTTTGTACCTCCATATGCACTAGAGTAAATGTGACATCCTTCGCGGTTGTTTACGCATCGTGTGGTACAGATCAGTCACTCTGACGATTCCTTTGGAATCCAACAAGACATAAAGCCTTTGATTGCCTTCCAATCTTCTCGTTTTCCTCGTTTGCAAATCCGTTTAGCTTTGTGATAATGATTGCACCAAGCACTGTTGCTAACACTTCTAATGTTGAGGTTCCCCTCACAGTTCAAGGCATCACAGGTTCCGAACAACTACTTAGCCTAGGGCTGGGGCCACGTCAATTCCTCAGGATCCAAAACCAGGGACTTGAGGACTTGGCCCAACAACACAAGTGATACAGCTTCGAGTTTGCCTACTACAATGGGAAGGAATTTATTCCCACTCCTGATGCTTCCATCCCCTTAATGCAAATAAACCAATGGCTTCTAGATCAACTGATCCAGGTCTTTAGGCCTGGGGAGTTGCAGGACATAGCGTCTCATTACGATGAGGCTTTCCAGGACGAACAGGAGGAGCTAGATTCCCAATCCAACAGGGGGGGGGGGGCAAACCAACCCTACCACCATCCCTCCTACCTCATCCTTTTGGACGAACCTATTGTCTATTGCTGCTCCCTTTAGGATCACACTCGCACAGTTGTAGTCTGTAACTCCATTGGCTACAGGTAGCCATTCCATGCATTCGACGTATCAACACACCTACATTCCTATCTCTACTGCAGTAACCACTCTTTCGCAAACTGTTAACTAATCCCAATTTACTTCAGAACACACACCAATTAAGGCTACCCTACCCTATGTCCATGCCGTACCTACGTTGCAGTTGCCTTTGACTTCCACCTCCATTCCTATGTTCACATCTATCCCACCAACCGCAATGGGCCCAGGCTCATCCACATGGTGGACCTCATTCACTTCTTTGCCTGTTCCACAGCCAATGCAAATTTTTGGCTATGCTAGCCACTAGACATACCAAGTTCCATAGATGGTACAACTAGGTGCTGGACCATGGTCTGCTCCACTGGCCACACAAGTGGCCTACCCCCTAGCACAATCGGCAACTGCTACTCCAACAACACCACCTACTGGGTGGTGGATGCCACAAGCAGCATTTTTTATAGAGGTCAGCCCAAAGACACCATCGATGGGTCACATTGTCGCCCCTACCACTCCATAGATGGGAGTTGCCTCGACAGTTCCCCAATCGTCTGTGTCATCCTTGGGTCTAGATCAAGTGTTCTAGCTTATCCAGATCCTTACTAAGGAAATAAAGTGCCTCAAGGCTGTTAGGTCTGATACGGTACAAGTCATGGATTCCTACCAAGATGATCCCATTAGCCCAACAATCCTTGCATTAACCTTACCTCCTGGGATGTCACTTCCCCATTTCATGAAATACAATGGGAAAGGAGATCCTAACACACATCTTGTTACATTTAGGTCCAAATCCCTTCTTCTACAATAATGGCCATGCATGATCATTCGAGTCTTTGCCATGTCCTTGACCAGAAAAGCCCTGGACTGGTATCATGCACTGCCATGCTCTTCCATTTCAAACCTAGAAGAGTTGCTAACCCAGTTCATGACACGTTTCAAGTACAAATTGAGACCAGAACTCACACTGGATCAAGTGTTCCAGCTTATCTAGACCCTTACTAAGGAAATAAAGTGCCTCAAGGCTGTCGGGTCTGATATGGTACAAGTCATGGATTTCTACCAAGATGATCCCATCAACCTAGCAATCCGTGCATTAACCTTACCTCCTGGGATGCCACTTCCCCATTTCATGAAATACAATGGGGAAGGGGATCCCAACGCACATCTTGTTATATTTAGGTCTGAGTTCCTTCTTCTACAACAATGGCCACACATGATCATTTGAGTCTTTGCCATGTCCTTAACTAGAAAAGACTTGGACTGGTACCGCGCACTGCCACGCTCCTCCATTTGAAACCTAGAAGAGTTGCTAATCCAGTTTGTGATGCGTTTCAAGTACAACTTGAGACCAGAAGTCACACTGGATCAGTTGAGGAGTGTGAAGTAGGACCCACTAGAGCTAGTCCAAAAGTTCATACAACGGTGGAGCACTACCCTCAATGAAATCCGTGAACCTATCACAGAGGCCCAATTGTTGGCTACCTTCAAGGGTGTCGTGAATGACTTCATCAAGTCTAAGCTATACTATCTTGCTCCCCGCACTCTTAGTTAGGCTTTCGCTCAGACTAAGACCATTCAGGACGCAACCAAGGCAAATAAAGACCCAACCTATGTTGCATACAAGAATACCTTCACGAAGAAGGAGAAGGACAAGGGTAAGATTGCAATAGCCACAGTGGTTGCTATGGCCAACGAGGCCAAACCCAATAACAATAGTAACAAGAATGGCAAGAAACCGACCACAACAACAACTAACCCTATGCCCAAGCAGGGTAATGCACCGCAACCTTTCACATCTACACCTAAAACATTTGTAGCACTTAAACTGAACTTTGAGCATAAAGACTGCTTGAAGTATACCCCATTGCCTATTAAGCCTTCGAATCTTCTTAAGCAACTACTAGTAGTAGGGTACATCCAACACAAGCGGATGTCGAAAGAGGGAGCTAAGAAACATCAGCGGTATTGTGAGCTCCTTAGGAACCCCTCCTTGGCCTTGCCCAATGAGCCCCTAGTTTCTAAAGGTTTTAGGCTAGATCGATTCTGTGAATACCACCAACAGTGTGGTCACAACACAGATTACTGTATGGCATTAAAGGATGACATCCAAAGGATGATCGATCAGGGAAAACTGGTGCTAGACGAAAGCAACCCAGTGCGTCCTGAGAATCAATCCTTGCATGTTTACATGGATCCTCTCAACGCCAACAACGCTAGATACATCATCAACATCATCAACATTGATAGTAATCCTCAATTTCCCTAGCACCTATTTGTGGTCCATGTGCCTCAGCGTAGCACATTGGCATCGCCAGCGTCTAATCCAAATCCGCAATAGTTATTTATCTTGAGAGTTCCTCCCCGGGCATTTGCCCTTGCATCAGCTACTCCCTGGGCATCTGCTTCTACACCACCTATTAGCATAACCACATTGCCGCATGCATCACCATCGTTAGCACCTTTCATTATCAGGGGGCCAAGCCATCCAACAGCCCCCTCCCCGCATGAGATAGTTTTACAACCTTCTCATCCGAAGAAACATGAAGTGCGTTTCACTAGTGAGACATCGAGGGAAAGTACTACCCCAGGTGCTTCCAAGCCTACGCTCTCACCCCCTGCATCCATGTCCTCATCTCCTAAAGGTAATGTTGCTAGGCCTACACAGTCTTCACCACCTTGCTCAAGAGGGTTTGAACCCAGACCTGAGAATGTCCCTCCTTGGGAAATTCTTCTCCTAGGACAAATAGAAGAGGAGAAAGGTAGCAAACAAGAAGGTGACCAAGACCTTTTGAACGCTCTCACCCAAGTTAAACAGGCTTTGAAATAGAAAAACACTATGCTGAGCCTATATGACTTGGTCATGACATCTACCGCACACCGTGAGGCTTTGGTCTACATGCTAACGTCAATTCTAGTTGACAAAAGCATGCCAGCAGAAGAAAAAGAAATTCACTCAGTCTTGCTTCCTTTTGCACTTGCAGAACCAAAGCCAGCCCAACTAACTTTTTGCAATAGTTCTATTAGGGAAGACCCTGAAAAGGGTAAGGTGACCACAGCACCCATGTTTATCACAATTCGAATCAGCCTACATAAGATTCGAAGAGTACATGTCGACGACGAGGCTACAACAAATGTCATTCCTTTCCCTATAGTGGACAAGTTGGGTTTGGTTGACTAAATCAGACCCACAACAATGTCATGTTTAAAGTCATTCAATGGGGCATGGATCGTGGTAAAGAGCACGGTCCACATTGATTTTGTGGTAGGGGATCAATTCCCCACAAATGCAACATTCATTGTGGTTGAAGAGATGCCTGGGTTTAACCTGATCTTGGGGAGGTCATGGTTACCACAACTTCAGGCTATCTCTTCACCCATACACCAGGAAATCCATCTACCCTACACAGGTAGGGAGGTGGTCATCCATGGTGACGAGGTGGTAACACAAGCCATCCATAATGTGGATATGGAACAAGTCTCAGAAGTAATAACTTTTGAGAATGAGGCATCTATCTTAGCAAACACCAACTGTCTGACAAAAGGACTAGCCCAAACTACTAGTCTAGAACACGAAAATGCATGGGCAGAGTTGCCCTTCCAAGCAAAGGACAACGATATGGGCAAAGGTAGTAGCAAAGAATCTCGGCCTTACGAATTGCTAAACCCATGATGGGTCAAGAAGCAGTTACGCATAGCGTAGCAACCCCACTGCTTCTTGCTTAGTTAGCATCCTTTGTACATTTACCATCCTTGTTTTGCATCCACCCTTCTATGCTAGGTGTTAATTAGCTGTTCTTTAAATCGTTAGCGTAACATTTCATTACTACACTGGGGCCCAAAATGGCCTAAAACTAAGCATGGCCCAAAATGGCGTAAAACTATGCTACCCACGCCATGGCTTGAAATGACCTAAAACTACACTACTATCTGATGGCCCGAAATGGCCTAAAACTAGCGATGGCCCGAAATGGCCTAAAACTATGTACGGCCTACTAAGGCCTAAAACTGGTAAAATTTCTATTGTTTATGTTACGTTAGGTAGCCTGAAATGGCCTAAAACTAGCATAGGCCTGAAACGGCCTAAAACTAGCAATGGCCCAAAATGGCCTAAAACTATGTACGGCCCGCTAAGGCCTAAAACTAGTAAAATTTCTACTGTTTACATTACTTCAGGCGGCCCAAAATGGCCTAAAACTAGTAAAATTTCTACTGTTTACATTACGTCAGGCGGCCCGAAATGGCCTAAAACTAGCGCAGGCATGAAACAGCCTAAAACTAGCAATGGCCTGGGATGGCCTAAAACTAAGACAAAAACATAACATAAAACAATTACATAGATAACACACAAGCTAGCGTAGCATCCAAAATTGCCAAAATTTCATTTTTCATTCAATGGTTCACATCACATTGCCAATGTTTGCAACAATTATTTCCAAAAATTCAAAAAAATCCAAAAATTTTCAAGAAATCCAACAACTCAAACCCCCATGCTGTCATGGGTCATCTTTGCCTACATCCTCTTCACCCACATCATTTGCCCTTGCATCATTTCCTTCCACGTCACCTTCCTCTACATTGCCTTCGCCCGCATCCTCATTTCTACTCTCAATGGGCCCTACACCTTCATCCTGAATCCGCATTGCAATAGCAAAGTAGTTAGCTACATGAATGCATAAATGCTAGAAAAAATGAAACCTTTGCATAACGAGGAGTGACTAACCTAAGATGGTCCCACTTCTATCTCAATGGGTATGCGGTCCAAACCAAGCCCAAGGCATTCCCAGATCTCATCCTCCATCATATCGGCCTAGTGCCTATCACTTGGTCCAGTGTTTATAGCAGCTTTCTCCTTTTCAATGGTCATCCATCTCGACAGTCCCAGAGAAAAGGAGGTGGTAGTGGTCTCACCTGTGGGAAGGTCCACTTCCTATTTAGGAGACTCAGTAACCTTACCTGCACCTTGAACTTATTATAAGCCTTAGAAGCACCAATGGCATTTATGAACTCCTTATAAGTAAATGCTTCTATAGAAGCGTCCCTGTATAGTTTGCAGTAGGTGGCACGTTCTAGTTTATACATGTGCTTATGGTTTTTCTGGGATTGGCCCCATTCATAAACCCTGGTGCCATAGTCTTTCCAGTCTTGGTTCTTCTGGGCTAATAAGTCCATTTGCATTCTTTGCTCTATTATTTCTCTGGTGGCTTCATTGTTGCACCGCATGATTGTCCAATATCTGGCATAGTCTATCACAGTTGTGCGCCAACTATTATCATTGTTTTCGTGGGCCAAGAGGAACTCATTCCTAGATCTGAGATCTCTCACCTTGGTGCTCAGCTCAACCTTCTCTCTCTTAGTCTTCTGGACCTGTTTCCACATATCCTTGTTGACACGACTACTCTCCTACAAGGAGCAAGCTGAGTGTAAAGCACATTTTCTAGCCTTGTCGTAAATGCAACGAGGTACCTCAGCCACTTCAGGCAGGAATGCAGGCACGTCACTGACTTTCAACGCCACGTTGGGTCCCACTTGAGTCGAGAGGTTGTGACCACAGGAACACCACATTAGTCACATTAGCGTAGCAAAGCCAACAGCTCAAACGGTCTAGCGTAGCAACTTCAAAGAGGCTAGAAATAGCTACTTCACTTACCTACATTAGGATCAACCTACCTAAGACGACTGATCATGTCGTCGACAATCCCTTGCATGAATGAGAGTTTGTCAGGGATCTTGGCCCATAGCTCCAGGTAGATCAGAGGAGGTCTTGCAACATTAACAACAGTGTCTATCATGCAATCAAACACATCAGTAATGACCAAGAAGGACTACAATAAACTTGTGAGTAACACGAATGACAATGTAGGGGCTCCTACCTAGTAAACCCTCAGGGGTGATAACGGGGGGATCACCTATCGACATATCACCGAATATATTGTCAAACTCACCAACGTCTAATTGCAGTTTTCCTCCTTACTAGCTTAAAACTATGGCAACACCTTTACCCTTCGCCTACTCTCCTGATGCTGGGCTGTGTTCAGTAGAAGGACCTCCAGCAGAAGTCCCTTTCCTAGTGATGTGGACTTCATTTTTATTAGCTGGGGCCTCTCTTCATGAGGCCCCAACCTCTTCCTCATTGTCAAAAAGGTCCTCCTCTTCAAAAGGAATGCCTTCTTTATTGGTGGGATCCCCTTCTATTGTGACAGGGGCCCCTTCCTCTCTCTTGACCAAGGCCCTTTCCTTAGTGGCTAGGGCCTCTACGTCTTTATTTGCTACCCCCAAATCAAGGGCCGACACTTCCTATTCGCCTTCTTCTTCTTCTTCTTCTCCTTCCTTTAATAGCAAAAACAACATGTTCACATTAGGATAAAACATGTTAGCTTAAAGTAAGTGCTACGCTATGCTACACTGCCTAGTGTAGCATCACGTAGTAGACATTATCAAGATAGGCGAAGAAGTAAGCATAAATATGAGCATTTACCGATGGGGGGTTGTGTCCTGCGTAGTTTAAACTGTAGTTTCCACCCCTCTTCTTCTTCTACACGGAGGGTCTCCTCGGGTGGTTGAGGCCTCTTTTGCCAAAACTTAGTGGCCACCATTTCGGTAATGAGATGTTTCCCTTGTAATACACTACCGACAACAGTAGAGGGCACCTCACCTACACTGTATGGGCCACGAAAGTTGCAGGCCACCTTCTTATTAGTCGTTATAGAAAATGACTCCCCAATAGCTTCTGGGGGATCTTGGGCTCAAGTGGTTCGAAGGATTTGACAAATCCATGATTTGGAAATGTGGTTGCAGTTTTGTATGACCCAGGCTCCATTCTCATGGACCACCAAAAAATCCACTAAACACTATCGATAGGCTATATAAAAGGCGTAGTGCACATTAAAATGGGACTCCTATTTCTTATGAAGCTCGATGATTTTGGTTTGCAGGCCCTTGCACAAATGCCTAGTCTAGTTGTAGCGAGCCCCCTCTTCCATGACCTCTCACATTACCCAAGCTTGCTCAATCCCAAGGATCTTTTCCTGGGAAAGTAGCTGGGGGAAAGCACGAGCACAAAAGATGAGATAAACCTCTTTGGTAGGTCCTGACCTGACCTTATCCATAGGGATCCCCTTTCACTCTTTTGCAATCCCTATCCACTCCTCGATGTCTTCCTTCTGACGGTTTAGCTCTCTCTTGGTCTTCACCCAATAGAGACACCATCAATAGGAACACCGAAAAGGTCCATGAATAACTAGTCATTAATTTCAAGGACCACCCATACATCGTGTATACGTGTGCGGAAGTGGTCCGCCTTGTCAAAAAAGGAGTCTGCTAGGGTGAGTATCTCGGTGGTAGGGATGTTTGGATTTGGGGCCAGGAACAAATCCATGAGCCCAATGTTCTGAAGATTCCTGATCAGGGATTCCGAGGCCACGTTGCATATCCAACATTGGCTCTCATCTACCTCCCTGTACTTGAAGTAGATGTTGGCATCCTAGCTCCCAGAGGTAATCACCGTCACTTCCTGGGACTTCTTCACCCCTATAGTAGTTTGCATAAAAGCAGTTAGCACAAAAAAAACACAAAAAACAAAAAAAAGAAAAATAGAAACAACACTTGAACATGCAACAATTCACAGTTTGTCTTACCAGGTTTAAACGGTAATGGGACTGGCAGAAGCTTAACTAAAAAATCTTCGATGGTGATTGTTTTAAAGGGTGCCCATCCCTCATCCAACCAATCAGAATCCTTGCATCTATTATACAGCCTGGGGTACCAGGTTAGATAGGTGTTGTACTCACCCCCACATTGACCTATCATACCTACGTGCATATTCTCAGCAGAAGAAAAATCCTGCAGCGCCATTTGTGCTATGGTCAACATATCCGTATCGCTGTGAAGCCCCTCCTCGTCAATAAAAAACCTGGTGACAAAAAGATACTATTAACATGTGGCTAACGTAGCAAGCATTACATAGAGTAGTAGAGTGTGGCCACAAAACTCACCCGTCAGCACTGTAAACAGTTCCTGGTGGGTTTTGAAAGCACGTTCCCATGTGACGTGTGATGAACAAAGTGTTATAGGGATGGTAGCAACTATACTTAGGCATATCCCAGATCCAAGCCAAACGCCTCAAATTTCTAGGATGCTAACTAGATCCTTCTTCTTGCCCACAGCTAATAGCGCCATCCATAAAAAATCGCAGAATATCCTGATTTGCCCCAGGCAACAGGGTTTTTGTTATGGCGGCCGCTACCTCCTCTGCCAAGCGTGACCAAACGATCACACTAAAGCGTTCGAGGAGAAATTGTAGGAACTCTCATGCCCCCTCCTAGAACCAAATTTCCTCCTATCCCACACGTGCATGGGGCGGAGGAACGTTGGCTATTGGTTTGCTCATGCAACACATGACCCCTACAATCTCTAGGATAATCAAAATTGGCCTTAGTGCTATCCTGTACAACACAATAGAAAATGTTAACACCATGTCCGAGTGGAATGCACATGTAGCGTAGCAACATTAACATTTTAATAAATAGCGTAGCATTGTTCTCTTTTTACACATAGTGTAGCAAAGAAAAATATGAAGGCAATAGCGTAGCAAGGTTAGCGTAGCAAAGTCAACTTGGCATAGCAACAACATACCACAAATCTTTACAAAAAATCAACCTAACAAAGTGATTACCTTACATTGTAACAAAACATCTATCACACTGTCACATCATGCACATGGCCAAACCCTCCTGAGGTTCATACACTATGCTATTTGCATGCCAAATGGCTCAAATCATCCAAACCTCTACGGCAATGGTAGCCATAGTGATGGCGGTCTATGCAACATTACATGCAACCTTAGCGTAGCATCCATATGTCCATCACGGCCAAAATAGCAACAACGATGGTGAAAAGGCCAAAACAATGACAATACAATAACTAAACAGAATCACAAAACAAAATTGTAGAAAAGAAAGAATAATAATAGAGGCATGGAAAAATAGAGAAGGCATGGTAGCCTACCGGCCTAATGGTGTCTCCTCTCGAACTGCGACGTGCACTTGAGTCACACACTCTAGGGTTTTGTCTATCTCGCTAACCTTGAAGAGTGCCTAGTTCTTGCGTTCCTTTTTGGGAGCCATTGTCTTGCTTGTCGACTCTTCCTTTACTACTACACCGAATTGCTTCACTCTCTATTCGCATAATCGCTCTACTCTCGAATCGCTTTGTGCTCCAGATGTGGGCTCTGCGTTGTTACGATGAAAATAATGAGTTTACTAGGGGTTAATTCCTATTTATAGCCATAATGGTTAAAAAGGGAAAACTTGTCATTCTATCTCTTCGTTTAATGCGGAGACTCCGTGTAGCGTAGCATGCTCGCCATGACATGGTAGCACTATTTTGCATTAAGGTGAGTAGACCCGAGTGATTACTCTTCCCATGCTTGAAACTAACCATTTTCCTTTACAACAAAAAAAAACTTCATTGGCAATCCTAAAGGACCTTAAACTAATAGCCTTGCATTTTTTTCCAATCTCGCTAATGGTCCGAACAGACCTTAAACTAGTAGCTTCGCATTTTCATGTCTAGTTAGCAGTCTGAAAAGACCTTAAACTAACAGCTTCGTATTTTCATAAAACAAAAATCTTGTTAATAGTCCGAAAAGACCTTAAACTAGTAGTTTAACACTTTTGCATGTTGGCGGTCCAAAAAGACCTTAAACTAGCAATTTCGATCTTTTACATGTTGGTAGTCCACAATGACACTAGCAGTTTTGCATCTTTTACATTAACTGTTTTGCATGTTTAAAATAGCAGTTTTCTATCCTTTATGTTAGTAGTTTTTCATTTTTACGTCCTGGTGGTCTGCCATGACCTTAAACTGGCAAATTTTAAAGCTTCATTTCATACTTTCATACCATACTTCTATCTTATTGCTACTTTGCAAAATTTCACTATGCACAGTTGCTACAAGCAAGTAATCCTTAACTAGACTTTCTTCTCATCTTAGTAGGTTGAACAAAAATGGAAATGCACCATGATCTCTCTTCACCTTTAGCTTTAGTAGGTCCACATGGCAAACTTGCAAGACAACTGAACCCAGAGCTAATAGACTAGGAATCACATGCAATTAGCACCATAGCATCCTTAAAAACATCCCCCGACTGGCCAGAACATCTGGTCCAAGCCCTAGATCTAGAGGTCAGGGATGTAACTAGGGACCCTCTCATCGAAATGCCTGTAACCATGTCCAGGGGGAGGTGAAAATGTTGAAGCTTAGTTTCCTCCTAGATTCGCAGACGCATAAAGATGTAGCAAAAATTTTGCAAGATAACATAGAGGTCTTTGCATAGTCATACAGCGACATGCTGGGTTTAGATACAATGCTGATACAACACAACATTGTCCTAGACCCATGCATGAAAGCAGTCAAACAGAAAGCTCGCAGGATTAGACCACAGATTGCACTGGCCATACCGAGTGAAATCACCAAGCTATACCAGGCTGGTTTCATCCGAGCAGTTGATTACTCAGAATGAGTATCTAACATCGTTGTAGTTTCTAAGAAAATGGGAGGAATACAAATCTGCATAAACTTCTAGGATCTAAACAAGGCAATGATCAAAGATGATTTCCCATTTCCAAATATAGATCAACTTATCGACACTATGGCTGGTCATGCTCTGTTATCCTTTATGGATGGTTTCTCCGGTTACAACCAAATTCACATTAACCCAGAGCATCAGTTAACAACAACATTCATGACCCTATGGGGTACCTTTTGTTACACTATGATGCCTTTTGACCTAAAAATGCCAGAACAACGTACCAACGAGCCATGACTTACATCTTTAGTGACTAAATCTTAGAAATGCTAAATGACTACGTTGATGATATAGCGGTTAAATCTAAAGAAGTCACTGATCATCCCCATGATCTAGGTGTAGTCCTCACAACTTGCCAGATGCATGATTTACATCTCAATCCTAAAAAGTGTGTCTTCGGGGTAAGAACCGGGCACACGTTAGAGTTTGTGGTATCGAAGGCTAGAATACGGGTGGACCTTGACAAAGTTAAGGCCATCATCAACTTGGCACCTTCTACAAACCTTAAAGAACTACGTGGGTTGTAGGGTAGATTACAGTTCATTAGAAGGTTTATTGCAAAGTTGACTGATAAGTTACACCCTATGCAACATCTTCTAAAGAAAGGGGTTAACTTTGAATGGATGACACAATGCCAACAAGCCTTTGATGATCTGAAGGAAGAGCTTTTGCACCTCCCAACTGTTTACCCACCACAGAGGGACAAACCTTTCTTCATCTACCTTGCCACCTCGGACACATCTATCATAGCACTGTTATGTTAGAAATGGGATGACGGATTTGAGATACTAGTTTACTACCTAAGTCATGCATTGATAGCATATGAGGCGAAATATAATGAGGTGGAGAGAAACTGTCTTGCCTTGGTGTTTACATTGAAAAAATGGAGACACTACCTATTTTGTAGCAAAGTTAACATTATTTGCAAAAGTAACATACTCTGGGCTATCACAAATAATCTATATGAAAGTAGTAGGATAGCCCAATGGAAAGAAAGAACAACGGAATTCGATTTGCATTATGTGAGCCAATCATTGACGAAGGGTTAAGCCATAGCAACGGAACTCATGACCTTACCCGTTGATGACTAGGCGATCATAGACCCCGAATTCCTAGATGAGCATGTTAGCACTATCAATGCCGTCCGGCCAAATATCGAGGCTACTTTACACTTCAACGACACCTCGACCACGTGAGAGGGTAGTGCTATTGCTGTCATTACGTTCCCCTCTAGGGAAATGCAACCCTCAGCTTATCGTTTTGTGTTCCCTTGTACAAACAACGTGGCAGAGTACGAGGGGTTACTTAGAGGGCTCTTAGCAGCCCAAGCATTGCACATACAACACTTGGAGATTCATAGAGATTTACAACTAGTTGTGAATCAAATCACCAAGGTCTACGCCTGCAAGGCTACACACCTACAACCCTATTGCGACCTAGCGAAAACCTTGCTCAAACAGTTTGCAACTATGGATGTTCAACATGTGCCATGCAATGAAAACACCATAGTAGATGCTCTGGCCACCCTAGCATTAAATGTTCCATCGCACCTATTTGCAAGTTTGCTAACTTCAATTACTGAGTGTACAGAGCCTATCACTTAGGAGGGACACGTAGCCTCTGTTAGCACTGTAGATACCCAGGAGTGGTACTCCAGCAATAAAACTTACCTACAACACGGTGAGCCTCCAAGCGGATTGACATCTTTCTAGAGAGATGCGATCCGTAAGTGTGCTTGGTAGTATGTGCTCATGGGAGACAACACCCTGTGTAGATGCTCCTATGATAGGATACTACTGGCATGTGTAAATGAGGAGCAAGTGTAGAAGGTAATTAATGAAGTACATGAGGGAGTGTACAGTGGACATATAGCACCTAGGGCTATGGTTGAAAAAATCAGACGTCTAGGATACTATTAGCCTCACATGGAGTGTGATTACCTAATCAAATTCAAGACGTGTGATACGTGCCAACGATACAAAAATCTCATACATGTTTCACCTACAAAACTGCATCCTTATGCAAATCATGTGGCCTTTCCAGTGATGGGGGCTAGATCTCATAGGACCTATCATGCTTAAGTCTTCTGCAGGGCATAGCTTCATCATCACTGCTACTAAGTATTTTACTAAGTGGGTAGAGGCCATTCCCCTAAGGAAAACAACATCTTAGTAAGTTTGCCATTTCATCTTGGATAACATCATGACAAGGTTTGGGCTTCCTATGACTATTGTGACTGACAATGGACCACAGTTCAATAGTGCAGAAACTTAAACCTTCTATAGCAATCTTGGCATCAGGCAATCATTTTCTTCACCATACTACCTGCAGGCGAATGGGTAAGCAGAAGCAACCAAAAAGTCCATCATCAATTTGCTGAAGAAAATGCTTAACAACAGCAAGAGGCTATGACATGAGCAAATCCTCTATGTGCTCTGGGCTTACAGGACGACGTGTAGGACAACAACAGATAAGATACCTTATAGTCTTGTTTATGGATTTGAAGTAGTATTACCTCTTGAGTTATAGGTACCATCACTGTGAATGATCCTATCAAACATTTTGAGTGGAGCCCAAAACAATGAGTCAAGGATCATCGACCTCGACTCAATAGAGGAAGAGCGTGCATAAACATCGGGTCGCATAGAGCACTATCAAAACAAGCAGCGGAAAAAACATCATGCAAATCCACATCAATGGCCAATACAGAATGGAGACCTCGTTCTCAAGGCTGCTGATGAGCATATGAACAAATTCTCAACCAATTGGGAAGGTCCATACATGGTCAAAAAAGCCTTTGGGAATGGGACCTTCAAATTGGCAGACATGGACAACAACGAGTTTGCAAATCCAGTGAACCACTCGTACCTCAAGCCGTACTACATTTGATGCATGAAGCAAGTAAGCAATCGTCCTCTACGATGTAAAACTGGCAAACAGATAGTCTACTATGATTATAAACTGGCACAAAACATCTGCTAAGATGTAAAACTAGCAAAGGTACATGATTGTCCGCTATGACGCTAAACTGGCAAAGACGTCCGCTATGACGCTAAACTGGCACAACACGTCCGCTATGATGCTAAACTGGCACAGCTTGTCCACTATGACACTAAACTAGCACAACACGTCTGCTATGATGTAAAATTAGCACAGACAGTCTGCTATGATTATAAACTGGCATAGATTATCTGCCATGACATTAAATTAGCAAAGCACGGTCTGCTGAGACCTTAAATTAGCACATCTTTCACTACGATGTTAAACTGGCCCATCCACCATTTGCTACAATGATAAACTAGCACAAAAGTCTGCTGGGACATTAAACCAATACATCCACTATCCACTATGAAGATAAACTAGAACAACAGTCTACTAGGACTTTAAGCTAGCACAACAGTCTTCTAGGACTTTAAATCAGCACATCATGGTCTACTAGGACATTAAACTGGGTTCACGGCACGTCCTCAACATGCATCCACACCAGTAGACAACAAGCGAGCATGCATAGTGCTGACACGGGGTGGGACATTGTAGTTCATGATTCCATGGAAACACCCTCTGGAACATATGCAACGCCACCGCTCTTGGCATCTTGTTGATCCTCTGGAGATGTTGTATGACATCATGATGACCCTCTAGACCTACTATCTCCATGGGTCATCGCCTTGGCAGTAGCTACCCTAGTCAGTGCCTGTTGCTAGAGTTCCAGTAGTATTGTGGCCTAGCCACAATATTGTTAACCTACAGCCCTTGCTAGCATCCAAGCTTAAAATAAGTTTAGTTGTCAGGTAGCCAATCCCACGGCTGAACTGAAAATGCATGTCTTCGGCAGGGATTCTTGAGCATTTGCATTCACAGCAACTCCCAGCATCTACGATGCCAACCTTTCCATGATGATGCTGCCAAAACCACTATTGTCCTTCCTGGTTTGGACATCACGCACCAGCAAAGATGTCGAGAGCTTCAATAATGTCCGCAGAAAGTAGGAACTTTGTCTTGATTTTACATCATGGTTGTTTCTCTTGGTCTTCTTTCTATTCTGTTTGCAGGATCTGTATCGGAGGGATGTCTGTCGGAGGTGTGCTTCACCATGGGGGTAGGATGCTACATCATTCTAAGGTGGTCGCCCTGGAGTGCATATCCTATCTTCCCCCTTAAACTTCTTTACCTCACTACTTGCACCCGCAATTCCCTGCTTTCCCCTCTTTTACAAGCTTTTCCCAACGCTTTTCAAGCCCTCCCATTTGCCCAACCGCAAAGTCCATGACATGCGTAACACAACTTGCCGCATGGGAAGCATCTATAGGTAGGTTAAAGCCCCACGTGGATGTAACACAACTCATCTTGGGAATGAAACACCTGTCCTGCACACACAAGGTTATTTGCGAATGTAAAAGGAAAAACAACAATAGGCAAATGCGTAAGAGAGCAAAGCTCACACATAAAAAAAAAGCATGCCTAGAACAAATGGCACATAAGCTATTTCGTTGTCACCCTCTCCAAATGTTCTAACGAGAGGTCAAAGGTCAGTAAAAGAAAAGATGACCATGCAAACAACTCCCTCACAAGCACTCTCACAAGGGATTCTATTAGGTTTCATCTTTACCACTTTCCTGAACTTCTTACCTCCCTGCTTAAACCTTTCCTTTTCCACACATAACCAATGCAATGCTCTCAAGCATAGTTGAGCGAAATCTTGGTGATCACCGAAGAGCAATGTTAGCATTTTGTCTCTCGTGGTGTTTTGTATTCTTTGTCGATGTCTCTCGGGTCCATCCTCTAGACTTCAACAAAGAGGGGTCAATGAAACACCCTAAATTTTCAAGGCATTCTTGCTTCACCGGGTCTTTAAAATTCAAGCAGCATCATGGAAGTTTGGCAAAAAATGGATGCTTCGAGTTTAGACTGTCTAATTCAGCAAATTTTCTACTCTCGGTGTTGACAGGCCTAACGGACTCTTCAACTTGCACACCCGGGTAGTTCATCCAGCAGAAAGTCTACCCAAGAGCAATGCGTGGGATTGTCGGCGATGCTCAGGCTGTGCAAAATAATTTAGCAAGTTTTCTAGTTAAGAAATTTGCTATGCTATGCTACGTTATGTAGAGTAGCAGGCCTTGGAAGATAGTTGTAGGATGAGGTGCTATGCTACACTACGCTAAGCAGCATAGCATAGCATAGCAAAAGCAAAGTAGAAAGGCCCAGCTTACTTCGTGATTTCTATTGCATTGAGCAAGCACTTTTGATCTTCAAAATCAGTTGCTTTGCTTAACTTCAAGTCCTTTGGCAAAGCTTCCCTTGCTAGAAAAGTAGCAGATCAAGCAGAAAGCAGGCTATGTTGGTTGCTATGCTATGCTACTCTACGTAGCGTAGCACAACGTAGCAATGATACAGAAAAAAAATAGAAGGTGTCTCAAAGGCAAGATCAGCAACTCGCAATTGCAGTTGTTAGCACAATCAGGCTTCAAGCAAAAGTTTGCAACCTCGGGCGAATCAAACCAGCTGTTACGCTATGCTATGCTACATAGCGTAGCAAAGATGCCGAAGCAGAAGAAACACTTCAACGCATGCCAAAGCTTCTAGAAAATATAATTAACTTTGTCAAAAATTTCTTCTTTGAACAGGTGGCTACACTGTGCTACACTACATAGCGTAGCACCGCGTAGCAAGACGCTACGCTACGCCAAGCATGCTACGCTACATACCATAGCACCGTGTAGAAAGATGCTATGCTATGCTAAACATGCTACGCCCCACAGTGTAGCATAGCATAGTAGACGGCTATGCTGCTTCAGCACGCTTCACCCCTTGTCTACATCACGGGCGCGCATCTCCAGTTTTGACAGCATAATTGTAGCCTGACAAGCTCATCAATCAGCTTTGCATGTCCATGTAGCATGGACATGTCAATAGCTTGTAGGTCCAGGACACGTGTCATCCAAGCCTCATTTCACGTGTCCCCCTAGCCCTATAAATACCCTAACGAGCAACGCTCAAAGGGTTGGCAATTTTGAGCAGCTTTGCACAAGGTTGGAAAATTGTTGGTTGGCAAATTAAGCATTCAGTTGGTAAAAATATGTACAAAAAGCATTAACAAACTTGAGTAGTTAGCATATTCTATTAGCGGTTGGCAAAAAAAATCCCCCTATTCTAGTTAATAGCTTGTTAACGAGGTTGGCAAGTTGGCATTGTAACATCTGGGCATTGGCTTTTGAGTCCACGTTCAAGTACATTTTTGGCTTGCTTTGAATGTCCTGGTTGCTTTTGGGATCTCTGTGCTTCCCAGTGTTTCACAACCGATTGTATCCATTTTGGCAAGGTAAAGTCATAAACTTGAAGTGGTGCACTTCCTAACATTTGCTTTATTTTCTTGTTTATCATCACATTCTGCATTGTTTTTACTTCCTCGCATTTAACAATTGTTACCTTATGTTATAAGTACTATTTTTCACATTAAAAGTTTGCAAAAGGTTATTGACACCGATTAAGTCCCTGTCTGATTGACCAGACTATTTAGGGCACCCCATTTCTGTTTGATCTAGCATGGCCCTCGCGCGGATGTGGGGTTAAGACTGTCATGATCGACAACCTCTCAATTTTTTCCAGCTGCCAACGTTTTCGATCGCTACATTTAGCATGTTAGAAATTCAAAAGAGGTAAATGAGTGAATGGACATTATAATCCTTTGTCAATTCCCACGGGTCCATGGAAAAATGTGTCAATGGACTTTGTGAGTGGTATTTCAAAAACTAAGAGTGAGAATGATGCTATTTTTATTATGGTGGATATGTTCTCCAAGATGGAATACTTTATTCCATGCAAAAAGATGAGTGATGCTTCTCATGTTATAAATTTATTTTTTTAGCATGTTGTGAACTTGCATGGTATTTCTTTGAATATTATTAGATACAGAGACTCCAAGTTTACTACTTATTTTTTCAGGTTCCTTTGGAAAATTTTAGGAACAAGTTGATTTTTTCTAATGCATATCATCCATAATATGATGGCCAAACAAAGGTGGTGAAAAGAAAAATACTTGCTGAACATTTTAAGATGTTTATGTAATGGATTTCCCAATTAATGGGAAAACTTGTCGTGTCATGCTGAATTTTCATGTATTAATGTTTTTCATATTATCTTTGGTAAGAATCAATTTGAAGTGAATTATGGTTTTTCTCATAAGATGGTGGATAATTTGAATAGCTTTGAGGGAGAAGCTTGACTCAGAGCTAATTTTGTATAAGAGATAGGGGATCTTCTTGCACAAGTGAAGGAAAACCTTGAGAAAAAGGTTGAAGAGAGAGAGAGAGAGAGTCCTTAAGAAGAATGAAGGTAAGCAGAAGGCTAACTTTATTATTTGTGATCTAGTTTGGATGCACTTGAAGAAGAAGAAATTGAGAGGTGTCAAATTATCTAAGTTGAAACATAAGAAAATGGATCCTTTTAGAATTAGGGCCAAAATTAAAGATAATTCTTTTGAGATTGATTTACTAAACAATGTTAGTATGCCTTTTGTATTTAATATTATAGATATTGTGCATTACCATAGACTAGTTAATGATGAAATGTTATAGTGCAACAGTGATGAATTAAAGGGGGCTATTAATAAATCCAAGCCTTTAGTGAAGAGGAAGGTAATCATACTCAATAGAAGGAAAGCTGCTTGCACTTGGGAAGTGAAGAGGAATGAGTACTTAATTTATTAGAATGATCATTCCAGTAATGATTTTATATGAAGCCATGAAATCAAACATGTTGAGTGGGAGATCACTTCTACCCCTAATCCTTTGTTAGTCTACTTTTTGAAGGATGTGAAAGCTAGTATAGGAACACCTTTTTCATTTTCTTTGTCTCTTCCCTATAAATGGTCTTTGAAAGTTTTAGAAGCTAGAAAGATGTCTTGAAGATTAAAGAGATATCTAGGCTGAGAAACAAGATGAAATATGAGACATCCCACAAATCTAGGAGACATCTCATATGTGCATGAGACATCTTAGTTACTGAAGAGACATCTCATAATTGCAAGAGATGTCTCAAGTGAGACATCATACTACTAGAGGATATGTCTCACATCTTTAGGAGACATCTTCCACTTCTAAGAGATGTCTCACTTGAATGTTAGGAGTTTTTAGGAGACATCTTAAAAAGCTTAGAGATGACCTATATGACAAAGAAAATATTTGAGGTGGTAGTTCCAAGTGGGAAACAACTAGGAAAAGAGAAGAAAAGATAGAAATAGTTGGAAATCTTTAAGTTGAGCTTGGAAAAAGATTTCTAGGTTTCTTATCTTGCTTTTCTAATAAATATTGCTATGTTTCATGTTTTGACATGATGGATGAGAGTGGATGAGAGGCATGAGAGCACAAGTTTGAGAGTGCATGATTATGTATGCAGCTCTATGTTTAAATTATGTGTGTGTATCTCTTGTATGCTTGTATGAGTTAATCTCATTCATTTATACCTTGCTTTGAGGATAATTGTTATGTGATTGTAAAGCCTCATGCTCTACAATATCATTTGAGTGTTTGTGAGTGTCTTGGATGTTGTGGATTGTGGAACCATGAATTGTAATCTTCTTTACATTAATTGAAGATAGCTATCTTTTTCCATTTTTAGCATATTGAATTATCTTTCATAATATTTGGATTTAGTGGGAATTAAAGGTTAAATTTAATAGGGGTGAACTTGCTCCTCATTTTCCACAAATGTGCAATAATTAACTTTAGTGATATCTTCTATAATAGGTGCATTAGGGTTATCTTAATTTGTAAAGGTTGAAGAATCTTTCTCTATGGTTTAAAGTTCATTTTCTTTTGAGGCTTTATGATTCTTGCATTTACATTTCTTATGATCCAATTCTCCATAATTGAAGCATTGGATTTTGCTAACACCCTTTCTATTGGATGAATCCTTCTTAGAATACTTACTATCATCTTCCTTTGATGTCTCTTGTGTATCTTTCTTGGAATTCTTCTCCTTGGATCCCTTTTCATGTTTAGAAGGCTTGGAGTCTTAAAAGAATTTTTTGAACCACCTTTAGAATACTCATGAAGATTTTTCTCAACTTTGAGAGATAACTCAACTACCTTATCCAATGTTTAAGCTTCATAAAATATAAGATGTTATTGATACTTTCTCTTAATACCAACTATGAAATTTAAGACTTGGTCAATACTCAAACCATTGCACCTTTTCTGAATGAAGTATCTTCCAAAATTCCAGGTCATAATCTTTGAAATTCTTGTCACCTTGTCATAAATTATTGAGCATTTGAATTACTTATTGTCTATACTAGGACTTATTCAATTTTTTCTTCAATAAATATTGCATGAGAGATCAGTCTTTGATGGGTGAACCATGGTTGACCACTTAGGCATGACTTTCCTTTTTCTACCAAACTTGTATCATCCCCTCCAATTTGGTTTTAGCATTTGACACACTTTTCTTCTCATGAACATCTTCAAGTTTAAAGCACTTGTTAATAGTCTTGAGCCAAGAAGAAAAAGAATATGTAATTTCCATTCAATTAAAGGTTTTGACCTCAAAATGTGATATCCTTATAACATGTTTAAAGACATTTATAAGAGTGCTCTTCATTTCCTCACCAACTTGTCATTTTATGTTGAATTAGGTCCAAGATTTCTTCTCCTTGGTGTTCTTGAACTTTAAGGCTAATGTACAACTATTGAAGAATGATAAACCTATTCTTCTTCATCTATGCCCTTATCTTTGAGGTTGTCAAGATCAATAGGAACATCATCTTTCACATTTGGAATGAAATAATAATCATTTGATGAAGATATCATAGCCTTCACATCTTGCTTTGATCTTCTTAGTGATGGTGGTTTATGCTTCTTATCTTCTATTAGCTTCTTAAGTTTCTCAAATATTAATTGACTTAAAAAAATCTCTTTCATGTTCTTAGCAAGAGATTGAAGTGTCTTCTTCTTAGGTGTAATGATGGAATTAGGACAAAATCAAGATATCTGCAAATAGGAATTGAAAACCCACAAAAATTTTGAAATACCCAAAACCAAAGATTAAGTACCCATAAAGTATAGGAAGTACCCAAAACAAATGGAGTAAGTCTAGAATAAAATTAAATAAGCCCTATTTTAATCAAGCTAATGAACATCAAAAATGAATGAAATCACAAATACCCAATATAATTGACCTCACAATTAGGCCAAAGAAGGCTCTCAAACCATAGGAAGAGTAAGAGAAGTAAAACCCATTTGAATTCTTACACAATTAAAGAATGAGAAGATAAATTCAATTTACCCAATTCAAGGATGAAAGTGAGAAGATTACATTTTCATGGTTGAATTACTTCAAGAACCTAGCTCTGATACTAATTTGGTAAGGACCCCTTCCAACAAGCATTTAAGTTCCTTTAACAATAAACAAAGATGGAATTCTAAGAGATCTAAGTATGAACAAGAAAGAAAAATTATTTATTAAATGCCAAAATCAAGGTACAATGCTAAAAGAACATCACATAATAAGTGATGAGTCATTTTTTGTAGGGCTTTGATATTAGAGCTGCATTGTTGGGTATCCGATATCAAGGCACAACCTTCAATGTTAGGTATCTGATATCGTCCCTTCTGTGATAGCCTATAAATACAACACTTGGGTGCACGATTGGGATATAGATTTCAATAGATTCAAATATAAATATTAATAGATTTCAAATTTTGTTAGTTTCTAGTGCATGCCTGTAGTATGATGTTAAGTGATTGTATGACATTCTTATTTGAGTGTGACATACTTGGACACGTTACATGTTTGGTAATAAAGATCAAGATTACTTTCATCATTGCAGCATCCACTTAGCTTTATTATTTTTTAATTACTTAAATGATTACTATTTTCTTTACTTAATTTTTATCATTTATTGCTCCTTATCATTTTTTGTCATTAAGCGAAATGAGTATGACTAATCATGAGTGCTTAAGTGTAACTACTTGGTAACCCAATAGTGTTATCATTTGGTACGCGTAGTAATGGTACACTTGGTAATCCCAATGGTAGTTACACAAATTCCAAGGCATGTATTAAAGGTTAGAAATAGATACTCATTGCATGTAGACTAGCTTAGACTTTACTTTCCATTATTAATTAGCTTAAATAATTAATTTCTTTACTATCATTAGGAGTAGCATAAGGCCAAAAAAACATCAATTATCATATGCCTCACTTTGGACTAAATCATACATGACAAAGCTACCACTAGTCCAAGTGGAAAGATAGTGAACTATGATCAATACATAATGATCTAGATGCCAAAACTAGTCCCATCCATAGAATTTGGCTAGATCATGCGTGAACGCTTATGATTTGTATGGTTGGACATAGGAGTACCTCGTTGCTCATCATTGGTGTCATTTTCGAGGATGGTTCTAGTTATCCAAATTAGGTATCTTATACACAATCATTGTAAATGCATTAATGAATTGTCTTGCAAAAAATATTAAGTTGCATAGATCATAAACCAAAAACAATGTCTCTTTCACAAGAAAGAAATAATGCATAGTATGGAGAGAACATTCATTAGAGAACTAATGAAACATATACTAAAGAAATTGGAGTGACCAACCTTATGCAAGGGCTTCATATGTTCATAACCACCTTGACTATAGTTGATAAGTGGTGAGGTACCCCTACACTCAACCATACAAATATGAGCGTTCACGCATGATCTAGTCGAACTCCGTAGATGTACTAGTTGTGATATCTAGAGAGTTACTCATTGATCACAGTTCGCTGTCTTCCCACCTGGACTAGTATTTGCTTTGTCACGTATGGTGTAGTCCAGAGTGAGGTGTATGATGTGTTTTCTATCACTATGCTACTCCTAGGGACAATGGAAAATAAATTTTTTTAAGCTAAGAGGAAAAGGGAGAAGTGAATTTAAGCTAGCCTAAGTATGATGAGCATCTATCCTTGATCATCCGTACACATCTTGGATCTTGTGTACTATTACTGGGATACCAAGTAGTCATACTTAAATGCTTGTGATTAAGTTGTACTCATTTCTCATTTAATAACAGGGATAGGAAATGAGGGTAGAGAAATATTAATTAAGAAAGTAATAAACAACAATAACAGTAAGCAATTAAAACTAAGTGAATGCTACAATGATGAAGTAATCTCGATCTTTATTGCTGGTCATGTGCGTGTTCAAGTATGTCACACTCAAATAAAGGTTCCGTACAATTACAATCATCACATTGGAGGCATGCAATGAGGAAAGGGTTGAGAGGAATTAAAACTGACAAAAAGATCCTACTCTACCACTAGTTTTTCCTATTACTTTCCCATGCGTCCAATTGTGTATTTATAGGCTCACACAGGAACCACGATATTGTGTATCTAATATCGCTAGCCAGGCTGTGATATCACGTACTCGATATCGAGGGTCTAATTTCAGGGGTCCGATATCAAGACTCATCAGATATCATGGGTCTGATAATAGTTGTCTGATATCAGCACCTCGTTAACAAGGGTCTGATATTAGCACTTGACAAACCATAGTTCATGATACCCCCACGATTGAATAACAACTCATCCTTGAGTTAAACAAAATGAGAATAAGTCCAATTGATTACACAATGGATAGGTATGGGATTATTAACTAAATAGGAATTATTCATGCCATAGTGTGGGATTGAACAAAACAAATTAGGACATAGACACAAAATTACAAAACTTTGTTGGAACTCATGTGGTTCTAGGTGGCAGTGGTTCCTCCATGGGTGCCTTTCCTTTGTTCTACACACCAAGCTTCTGAGATTAATACTGTTGAAGAAGCACCTAACATTTCTTCTCTTCTATCCAAGGATTACAGTCCATCCATGATGATGTTCCAATGTTTGATGGAGTCGACACTTCCCATGGACATGGTAGCTACGGAAACACTTGATTGGCCTTGACATGCCATGCCACAAATAGCCATTTGATGGGACGTGATATCGCATGGGCCGCAATATTGTGTACATGATATCACATCTTCCCCTGCAATATCACATACACAATATCACGATGCACCGTCATATCTATAAATAAGAGGCGGCTCTCCCTTGTTTCCTCATCCTAGGATAGACAGTAGGGAAACTTTGGCAGATTGATCACTCCAAAGATAGAATATTTTCCATGTGCTCGTAGTAGGAGTCCTAAAGTGAACGGATCTTTATTTGAGCAAACATTGTACCTAAACACAAGTTTGTGTACGGAAATAAAGACGATCTTCTTGGATAAACCTTACAGTGCATGGAATAGGCTAATTAGGATTTTATTTACTGTTATTTATTATCTGTTATTTACTGCTTTCTCTCTTAACCCTTCTCTCCTAGTTAAGTGCCTCAGTACAACCACTTCGAGCACATGCATTATGCGTGGTGATCCCAGCAATGACTAGCATTTGGTAGCCACGGTTGCATCGGTTCAGGGTATGTACGGTAAGTGGGAATGGATACTAACACTAGGTTAATTTAGACTTAGTTCATTAGTTAGAGTTAGTAATTAGTTTCTCAACCCTTCACCTTATTAGCATAGGAGACAAAAACATAAAAAGCATAAAAATCATATACCTCATACTTACTTAACCATACACCGTGACAACTACAAGTAAGTCTGGGAAGACAATGAATGATTAACCCTAAGTGTTCCATGGGGCGCGTAGGCACTTAGTCTACGGATTTCGACCAGATCATGCATGCTATGCTTGTATTCATATGGTTGAGTGTAGGGGTATCTCGCCACTCATCATTGGCGCCGTTGCCAGGGACTAAGTGTTTGTGCGCTGAATAGAACATAGGATATCACTCACATCGTTGGGAGCCTAAACGAACCTTCGGGTTAATTAACAAAAAATTATATAATGGTAAATTAGCACACTGATAAAAATGTCTTCTTCTAACAAGAGCAACTCACCACCTAGGGATAATAGACGAAACAGTCAGTAATAAAAAACACATAACCAAAATCAGCCAAGTCCTCAACAATACCAGATAGGCTATACTCATCCCGATGAGTATATTCCAAACTTTACCTTTATCCTCCATCAAGATGAACAGCTGAAATGGAGAGATTTGCAAGGTAACATTGTGTTACCCCCAGATCGATCAGTCCCTAACATGCTCTTCCGTGCCTTAGCATAGATTGGCATGATAGAATTATATGCTGAATACATTGCGAAAGACTTTGACATGAGGGATTATCATCCCATAGAAGCACAACGTATCAGGGACTTAAGGCAGGAGAGCCAACATACACTGATAAAGAGCAAAGGTTTGCATGTCCTTAGCGAAATAGAAGATGAGGAATCCATTATAACAGGTTCTCTAACAAATGATGTTCCCCCTCCTAACGATAGTGAGGAGGTTGGATATCAGAACCTATGATCAACAATACACAACCCTAGTTCTGATCCCTATGAACGACAACTGTTCATAGAGGGAACAACAACTCATGATAAGGACGGGCACTTAGATCATCATCATGATCGGGGCTATAGCAACCAAAGAGAAGGTAGGAAGCATCGTCATGGTGATGGTTCTCCTTCTTCTTCTCCTTCACCTCATCACTCACCCTCTTCTTCCACATCTGGGCACAACCATCATGAACATAATGGTGAGGATAGAGGTAGGCAAAACTAGAGACCTTGACGGGAAAGTCGAGAGAGAGGACAAGGGCATGACTGAAGGGAAAGTAGGGAACAACTAAGACATCATAGGCATCATGAAAGAGGTGATCATGACGAACCCCTACTCACAACCTAAAGTATGCTTGACATAATGGAGATAGTTAGGATACCAACAAGGCATTTAAAAGATAGTTAAATCAAGCGTTTAGACATGAATAACATCCCACGCTTTGAAGGGGGATACAACTCAGATCAGCAACATCATTTATAGGCATTCCACGATGCTTGTGCCTTGCAAAACATAGAAAATGAGTGGCAAAAACTTAAGTTATTTCCCAAGACACTCATTAAGGAAGTAGAGAGTTGGTACCAGTCCTTAGAACTGGAAACCATTAGGCGGTGGAGTACGATGTTAGAACTCTTCAACAATACGTATCACACGTACTCCAAAGTGTCTAATAAGAAGATCCAAGGCTGGAAGCAAGGAACTCATGAACCCGTGGATGCTGCCATGGGCTGATACTATGCATTGTTACATTGTTGCCTGGTCCATGGTTATGCACAACAGGGTCAGCTTTAGCACATCGTAGATGGGCTAAGGCATGAAACTAGAAGAACCCTTGGGACTTATGCCCAAGGGAGATTATCAAAACTCAGAGCCCATGAAGTACATCTCTTGTTGTAACAAGTAGAAAAAGAAGAAGGTGAGCTATGAAAAAGGAAAAGTGTGAAAGAATACAATCGTGATACCTCCCTTTGAAAGAAGGGAGTGAAATTTTGTGATGAGGAGGATGAGTCACCACTCGAAGAGTTGGTGAACAGAAAAATCTTACCGATCCAAAAATTAACAACAGAAGTATAGGCTAAGATGGACCAATTATGGGATTCCTTAGACTCCAGACTTGAAAATATCTTGAAAATTGTAGAGGATTTTAAGGAGAAACGAAGTAGTGACAAAGGTAAGACAAAGTGAAGAAATTCAGGCCCTGCAGATAACAAGGGTAAGGGGAAAATTACTATCTCCGATGAGGTTGTGGACTCAGACATAGATAATGACGATGGATGTGAGATCTGCAACTATGACCATCCTAAGGGATGTTGTCTAATCATCTCACATCTATAGGATTCTGGGGTGTATGCACTTAACCCAAGACTTAACCAACGGCAAACACCCTGAAGATTACCTTATCCTCAAGGTAACCCAAAGCAGTTCCACCAACCACTAACGTACTATCCAAGTGGAACTCCACCACAATCCATCGGATAGCATCAACAGTGGCAATACCCATAGTCATGGGGGATGCCACCACCAACACAATAGTACCCTTACCGGTAGCCCGATCTATATGGTTATTATGTGCAGCAGCCGATTTCTCCAAGTGACTCTATGGGTCACACAACTCCCCAATGTCACTACCAAGTTCGGGAGTACTTTAGGAGGACTCATTCTCCTTTGGGAGACATCCTACATATACACCATCCTCCAACTCCATCCACACCTCTTCCACCTGTAGTTCCCATAACACCTCCTGCTCCAACAATGCAAGGGGAACTCCCTACTCAACCGCAGCAATGTAACACTATGAGAGCTGTAAATATTCAACCTGCTATTGGTTCTAAAAACTATAAAAAGCCTAGACCTTTCTTCAGAACCAAAAGCCCATGTACACTCCTCCACCATCTAACACTTCAGAGCACCCTTCAGTCCAAAATCAGAGCTTAATGCATATGGTTATGTTAACACATACTGTAACCAATTGGATCAAGGTAGGCCACCTTCCTAGGAAACTAAATGATCCTCGAAGTCCCTTAATCTATTTACAAATCGCCGGGAATGAACCACATAAGGCTCTTCTTGACTCAGGTTCCGGAGTCAACCTAATTTCATGAGAGATGTACCAAGCCTGGAACCTACCCCAACTTAAGAAGAGCAACATCCAACTAAAGCTAGCAGACCAGTCCATCATCATTCCATTGGGATTGGTGAAGGACATCGTTACCACTATGTGTGGTTGGTCCTACCCAGCTGACTTCCTGGTGATAGAAGTTAATAGCAACAACGGGAGCTTCCCAATTATAATGGGAAGACCATGGATGAGTACAGTAGATGCGTACCTAGGGATCCGCAATCTTTCCTTGTAGATATCTAAGATAAATATTTATGGAAAGATCGAGAAGAAGAAAGTTCCATGCATCACATACAGTGACTTAGAGGGTGATGACATGGAAGAATGTTCAACATCTCTTCCATGTAATCGGTGTGTCCAAGAAACACAAATTCAAAGGTGCCTGTATGTAGCAACCACACCAATAGTAGACACCCCATGGTTGATAGCTACTAGAAAGAGCAAACTAATATGCACGGAACGAACTAAGGAAACTCATGCTAACAACGAAGGCATAGACACATTGGAATATGAGCGTCGCCAACTTCCACCCCTTAATCTAAGAACATCAATTGGGAGAAGTTGGGCACTTCGACAAAATTCAAACAGACATTCATTATTTCGAATCTCTCCCTTGCAATTTAGTCATGGGGGAGATGGCCACCTATGCTAATCATTAGAGGCCCTTAGTTCTTTTTAGTTTTTATTTTACAAGTTTTTGTTTTACATGTTTTTGTTTTACACATTTTTTTCTTACACGTTTTTGTTTTACAATTTCTTTAACTTTTCTTGTTTTTGTTTTACAAGTTTCTTCAACTTTTCTTATTTTTGTTTTACACATTTCTTTAACTTTTCTTATTTTTATTTTTCAACATCATTATACTTTTTCATTTTTGTGTGTGTGCGTGTGCGTGTGCGCGTGTGATCCATCCCGTAAGTTTGTCACCCAATAAGTGTTCAAAATGATGGTGTGAACTGTTTTCATGTTGTATGCTAATGTTTGGTTTTTACCTTTAAGTCATGATGTTGATACTAAGGTATGTTCTTTTGATATGGCAAGTAATGAGTTCACTTCATCCATCCATCCACCAGTTTCTATGGTCTCTCTTGGCTTGGAAATGTATAGTCTCTTTCTAAATAAGAACTTTAACAAATCGGTGACTGGGTATTTCTCAAACTAAGGAAGGACTCAAGGTTTGAAAAGGGTGTGACTTCAAGAGAATTTGATGCATTTGTGTTGGCCATTCTCTTGGGTGCTTGGATGTTTTCTTCTTGAGTTTTCTTGTCGTTCTGATGTTACCCAATTATTGGAAGCTGAGACAATAAAAATAAGAAGTCTTTGCATGGTTTGGTTCTCATGCATAAAAACACAAAACACAAAAACAAAAAAAAAACAAAAAAAAGAAAAAAAAAGTGAGAATTCAAAGCACACCCCTTAGACAAAATAATTCCTTGGACTACAAGCACTGGTTATGGAACCAAAAATGT
>MNCI01025684.1:758208-773552 GCA_015680685.1 Gnetum montanum
TGTACACCACCTTGTTCTTGGGATTCCATTCCATTCCATTCTCTTCTCTCCATCCTTCTCCCCATTATTCACCTCATTGCCAGTTGTATCATTAGTATATATTTTGGTAGATACATTGTTTTCTTTTTGGTAAATTCTTGCGGTTAAGACTTTAACTCTTGTTCCACATGACATTCCCAGAGCCTATGGACTCTTTGAATGTGGGTTTGTCAGGGCATTAAGGGCATGAGCCTGCTTTGGGGAGGACCCACTGACATTCCTATTTGGGGCATTAGTTAAATTCTTTCCCCTAACATTTTTGCAATCCATTTTATTTTGTTCATCTCCATCTTGACATCGATTTCATCGATGTCATAGTTGTCCCTTTTTATCTATCTTTCTTGTTCTTATTCTTTCTCCATTCTATTGCTACCGGAGGTTCACGATTAGTCATGGGGGTACAGGGCCCGATTTTTTCGATTTTCTCCTAACCCCTACACCTTCGGTAGTCATCGTTAATATATCTCCAGACCCATATTAGCCATACCACAACTCAACCAATGGACTTACAATGAAGTAAGGTATTAATTACATAATGATTCAATTACCCTTACTAATACAAAATTGTGTTGTGTGTGCAGATGGCGATCATGCAACAATAGACTAGCTCTGGAGGGAGTGCTTGGAATGGAGTGGTGTTGAAGCAGCTTTGCAAGGAGCAAGATCGATGGCACGCTTACGGATGGACAATGAAAGGCGCAATATTGGCGTTGGCAGCAGCAACACTTCTTTCTCTCTTCTCTCTCAGCTACCAACTAAGGCCTGATGTCAATGTAATAAGGTGTTCACTCTTGTTGTCATGAACACCAGTTTTGTCAAGTCTTGTAATGATGATCCGTTCACATGTCATTCCATTAGTTTCCAATGAGTTAATAATCCCATACCTTCTCGATATTATTATAATGAACTCGAGGATGATTTTTCATTTAGTCATGGGGGTATGATGGGACGCGATATCGCATGGGCCACGATATCGCGTCTTCCCCTGCGATATCGCGTACGTGATATCACGGTGCACCGTCATATCTATAAATAAGAGGTGGCTTTTCCTTATTTCCTCATCCTAGGCTAGACAGTAGGAAAACTCTAGCAAATTGATCACTCCAAAGATAGAATATTTTCCATGTGCCCGTAGTAGGAGTCCTAAAGTGAATGGATCTTTATTCAAGCAAACATTGTACCTAAACACAAGTTTGTGTACGACAATAAAGAAGAGCTTCTTGGATAAACCTTGCAGTGCATGGAATAGGCTAATTAGGATTTTATTTACTATTATTTATTACTTGTTATCTATTATTTAATACTTTCTCTCTTAACCCTTCTCTTCTAGTTAAGTGCCTCAGTATGACCACTTCAAGCACGTGCGTTACGCGTGGTGATCCCAGCAATGACTAGCATTTGGTAGCCACGGTTGCATCAGTTCAGGGTGTGTACGGTAAGTGGGAACGGATGCTAACGCTAGGTTAATTTAGACTTAGTTCATTAGTTAGAGTTAGTAATTAGTTTCTCAACCCTTCACCTTGTTAGCATAGGAGACAAAAACATAAAAAGCATAAAAATCATATACCTCAGACTTACTTAACCATACACCGTGACAACTACAAGTAAGTCTGGGAAGACAATGAATGATTAACCCTAAGTGTTCCATGGGGCGCATAGGCACTTAGTTTGTGGAGTTCGACTGAATCACGCGTGCTACGCTCATATTCATATGGTTGAGTGTAGGGGTATCTCGCCACTCATCATCATTGTTCCTCTTCATAGGCTCGGGCCTTGACGTCTCCACCTTTTGCTTGGCCAGACTGTGCAGTGAAAAAAGTTTCCTAATGGATGCTAAATGATTGTGCCTCCTGCTCTGCATGTTCTACATGAAGTCCTTGGCTTCTGCCTCCCCCTAGGCATTTAGGTGCATCTTGAGAAGGTCCTCCTTCTTGTCCTCTTTTAGGGGCCATCTATAATCACACAAAGATCAATTATTAGTAAGGTTATTGAAAGAAGTTCAATTATTTCATACCTTACTTATTGCCTTTAGTAATTGTTGAATTCTTTGCTTAGTATGATTTTAGAGTTAGAAATTTTTTCAAGGAAGTTGCCCTAAAAGTTTAATGTTGAACTTGGTTTGTTTAGGTGACACATCAAAGGACATGTAATGGTTTTGAGGAATGTTTGATAAAATGATGACAAACGAAAGAATAGATTTGGCAATGAAGTGCTCAGAGGGTATAAAATGATGTGGTGGTGTGCAACAAGTACAAATTACAAAAGTCACACAGGTGGGTCCTCCCCAAAGTAGGTTCCAACCTAGAATGCTCTTGCGTAACCACACCTTAAAATGTTTGTAGGAACTAGAAGGGTTAAATGTAATCTACACTGATGCAACAAAACACACACATGTTGATACTACTATGATGAGGTAGGAATTCTATGTGACACAAGACATGAGTCACCAATTCATGAATAGCGAGATGAGGCAAATTGTAGAAGGGATTACAAAGATTGAGACATGAGGTGACTAACCCAGGGCATAATGAATATTGAGTGTAGGGCATGATTAATGTGTCATTAACCCATCACTCCAAAATCAAGACCAAGTCCATTTCTTTGATTAGTGACATTGCATTGCTTCATCCAATGATGGAGAACTATAGGAGCATCATGATAGCAAGGCATACGATCACTTGGTGTTTTGTTCAAGGAAGGAGTGATTTAGAATTTCTTTATAGCACATTTATTTTTGTTTGGTGACTTTGGCACACTCTTCTTGCTCTCTTTTTTTTTCATTTTTTTGAATGCTTAATCTAGAGAAGTTTCCTACCTTCAGGCATGGGTGCATGTCTTTCCAGTGGGACCCCCTAGAATAGCATTGGATTTCTTGAGTGAGTGCCTTTATTACTCTTACTCCCATTTTTCATTAGATCTACAAGGATCTTAGTACACCTAGGCTACATGGTAACTCCTACAGATGTCACTAAAGAGAATCCACAAGTCCCCTTGATGTCACACCCTAGTCATTTCTGTTTAGTCCATCCTTCTTCACTCTGGGCATAATGAACAAAAAATTACTTTAAGTTTAAATGATGCAAAGAATATCATCAGACCCAGAGTAGAACCTCATATTAATAGAATGGATGGGTGGATGTGATGGGCTCACTATCCAAATAATTAGTTACTCAAGACTTGATAGCATAGAAAAATACCTCAACCAACGGGTCACATGAGTGTTTTATTCATAGGTGAGATTACCCATATAAAGATAAAAAGATAAAATAATAAATAAAAAGATGAACCAACCAATAAAAATATAAAACAAAAAATTGAAAGATGAGAAATTGGAAAACAAAAAATTGTAAAATTAAAGAAAATGGAAATTATTTATTAATTCTATTTATTAGAATGGAGGATATCCCCCATGACTAAACCCTTGAGTATGGCTAGAATTAATAAATGAAAACTTTGGATCCAAGAATTTTGGAAACATTGGAGTCCAGTCATATCCAAACCACTAGGTCTCTTTTGAGGTGGTGGTAGGAATATACCTAAATTAGGGCTTACACACTTGATTGTAGTAGGCATAGTGGGGCAGATTATAAGATGTGGTCATGTGATAAGGAGTTGACCCACTATGGCACCCGTGACTGTAAGATGGTATGCAAGGATCGATATGTCTCCCTTTATGGCTAAATTCACTAGGTCTCATGGTTGTTGGAGTATTGATTGGTGGCCCTGATAAAGTAACATGAGGTGTTGGATTTGAGGAGAAAGATGCACCACAGTGTTGGACTTGTGCTTGGTTGGAGGGTGCAGTGGTTTTAGAGCCATGCCATATCTTTCTTTGGTCATGCCTAAAGAAAGGACGCTTTTGATGTTGTGGAGGACCTCCATTACTATTGACCATAGTAGTGCAAGTAACGTTTGTGGGTTGGTGCTATGGTGCAAAACCTTCTGGTGCAATTGGTAGCGATGTAGAAGGAGGTGAAGGATAAGAATATTGAGGGTGAGGAGAAGTGTAAGGAACATGAGGTGGTGATCGTGTTGGATAGGATATGGGTTGATAGTATTGAGGAGAATGATAATAATGTGGTGAGATAGAGGATGTTGACTTGGTTGGGGAAATAGGATGTTGGAGTTGATAAGCACTTGGGTTTGGATGATAGGAAGGGTGTAACCAGTTTGGGGGTGGCTTCCCCCATGATTGGAGATTTTGCCATTGTGATTGAACACAATATTTTTGTACGAACTCTAGATGTAACATTCTTCTCCAATGTTCTTGTAAATGTGACAAGATTGGGCATTGACCTTTGGGGTGATTGTACAGGAAAACATTACATTGATACATATGATTAGTAGTTGAGTTCTTATCCTTATTCTCTTCAACCCTTCTTTTCGATTGTCTAGTGGTGTTCTGTCCTATTTCTTGGTTCATCATGGTTCTACCTCTGATAATGTTGGCATATTCTCCACATTTTTCATGCATCCATTCCATCATCTTAGTGATCTTTGCCTCAATTTCATCTAGTAATTGTAGTATTGAAAAAGATGATTCCACCTCCTTGAGGTGAGTTGATTTCTCCTCTTCATGATCATGGACCTTTGCTAATTCAAGATTTTGGTCCTATTGAAAGCTTTTAACATTCTCCCATTTATCCATTTCTTCTTCTTCTTTTGCTACCCACTTAATAAGATCTTGGAGTTGGTGGGTTCGTAGCTCGTATAGTTGACCTTGGGCATACATCCCTAGGGTCTCCCTTGTTTCATTATGGAGTCCATCCATGATGTGGTACATTAGCCTTTCCTTAGAAAATCCATGGCCTAGGCAATTGTTTATCAATGCATAATATCTTTCTAAGGTCATGTCCAAGGGCTCATGTTATGCTTGTTTCCACTCTTGGATTTTTTTTCTCAAGGCTGACACTCTTGCATAGGTTTGATATCTTTCATTGAAGCGTTCTACCATTGTCAGCCAACGTTGAATTGATTTTGGTCTTAAGGACCTGTACCATACTTTTGCTTGGCCAACGAGTGTCATAGGAAAGAGCTTAAGTTTTGGCTGCCCATTATCAATATTATTCCATACATAGGCATCATAAAAGGCTTGTATATGCTATTGCAGATCTAAATCATAGCCTCCTATGAACTTGGGAAAGTTGTTTAAATCAAGCTTGGGTAGATGACTTTCTTTGCAATGCCTGTAGGATGTTCGAATGGCCTCTTGTATAGGAATTAGGCTCTTGGTGGCAAGTAGGGGTTCATTGTCACTAAGTAGGTTGTGAGTTTGTAAGTTGAGACAATGTGGTCCTTGTTCATGTTGGTGTTCTCGATTTTCTTTGTGAGCTTAATTTTTAGTTCTACACCGATCCCTTGAAAGATAGTCATATGTGTCACAATCTGACATTGAAGGAGTAGAGGAAGAGAAAGAACTGAAAAACTTGTCCTGACTTTTGTAAGTTTTCCAATCATCCCCTAACAGATTCTTGTTAGTTATTGAGAAGGTCCTAGGCCTTTCAGGCCTCCTCGTTCTATGGGTTGTCCCATCCTTACTAGAGGTGTTAGAGTTGGTTGACAAGAATCCTTAAGTATTATTGGGATACTCATGAACATATGGAATTCCTACATAAAGTTGAGTACTCCAAACTTTGTCTTCATCATATAATTCATTGGTTCTCCAATGAATTTCCTTACTAGTTGTTGTATTATCATAGTCTTGTGAGAGAGACATTGTTGTGAATTATGTGTAAATTAACTGAAATTAATTTCTTTGTAAGAGATATATCATGAATGCTTTGTTACAGCAATCTTGTATGATGTAACTAATCTAAATAACTAGCACCATCCCTGGCAATGGAGCCAATGATGAGTCGTGAGGTACCCCTACACTCAACCATATGAATACTAACATTCATGCACGATCTGGTTGAACTTCACAGATGGACTAGTTGTGATATCTAGATAGTTACTCATTGATCGCAGTTCGCTATCTTCCCACCTGGACTAGTATTTGCTTTGTCACATATGGTTTAGTCCAAAGTGAGGTGTATGATGTGTTTCCTATCACTATGCTACTCCTAGGGACAATGGAAAATAACTTTGTTTTAAGCTAAGAGGGAAAGGGAGAGGAGAATCTAAGCTAGCCTAAGTGCGATGAGCTTCCATCCTTAATCATCCGTACACATCTTGGACCTCCTATACTACTACTGGGATTACCAAGTGCATGTCCTAGGTACTCTACTAGGATACTAAGTAGTCACACTTAAATGCTCATGATTAAGTTGTACTCATTCCACGTTTAATAACAGGGATAGAAAATGAGGGTAGAGGGATATTAATTAAGAAAGTAATAAATAACAATAACAGTAAGCAATTAAAACTAAGTGAATGCTGCAATGATAAAGTAATCTCAATCTTTATTGCTGGTCATGTGCGTGTCCAAGTACATCAGACTCGAATAAAGGTTCCATACAATTACAATCATCACACTGCAAGCATGCACTGAGGAAAGGGTTGAGAGGAATTGAAACTGACAAAAAGATCCTACTCTAACACTAATGTTTCCTATTACTTTCCCATGCATCCAATTGTGTATTTATAGGCTCACATAGGAACCATGATATCACGTATCTGATATCGCTAGCTAGGCCATGATATCGCGTACTCGATATCAAGGGTCCAATATTGGGGGTCTGATATTGGGACTCATTAGATATCAAGGGTTCAATAACAGGGGTTCGATAATAGGGGTTCGATATCAGCACCTAACAAACCACGATTCATCAACACTCAAGGACTACATTCACCTAAGGTAGACAATCCTAGAGGAGATGAAGTAAGTCCTAGATCAAGAGAGGCCTCAAGGCTTAGGACCTCCTCAAAACTTGAAAAAGATAAATCAAGGAACCATGGGGAATACTATAGAAGCCATGGCAACTCTCCTAGTTTTTCATCTTCATCTTCCTCTTCAATGTTTAGTTCTGACAAAGATGAACATAGGTATAGAGATTGAGCTCCACTATGGGATTGAAATAAGGATAGAAATCAAAACCAAGGAAAAAATCAAGGACATCAAAATGAGCATAGATAGGATTGTCACAATCATATAAATAGAAATAGAAATTTTCACAATGACATGTCTGATGATAATGAACCCTTGTTGGCCACTAAGAGGATGATGCAAATTACAGAAGTGGTTAAAATACCCAATAGGCATTGCAAGGAAAGTCACATTAAAAGGATTGATATGAATAACATTCCTAAATTTATGGGAGGCTATGATTCTAATCCACAACATCATTTGCAAGCCTTCCATGATGCTTGTGTCTTACAAAACATTGAAAGTGGGTGGAAAAAGCTTAAGCTCTTTCCTAGGACAATAATAGATAAAGCCAAAGTGTGGTATAGATTGTTAAGACCAAATTCAATCCATAAGTGGTTCACAATGTTGGAACTCTTCAATGAGAAATACCAAACCTATGCAAGGGTGTCTAACCTATGGAAATGAATCCAAGGATAGAAGCAAGAACAACATGAACGATTGGATATGGCCCTAGATAGATACTATTCTCTATTAAATAGATGCCCAGGCCATGGTTTCTCTCAAGAAGAGTAACTTTTCCACATCATAGATGGGCTTCATAGTCAAACAAGAGAGACCCTTGGGATGTATGCTCAAGGTCAATTATATGAACTAGGAACCCATCAGATCCAAAAGGTAATCGAGCATGTGAAAAAAAAATAAGGAGAGCTATGTAAATGGAAAAATGTTGAGAAATATCACTAGGATCCAACTCTTCAAAAGAAAAAGATCCACATCTATGATAAGCAAAAAGAGGTAATCCTCGATGAGGTGATTTCACAACAAAACTTGCTAATACAAAAGTCTATCAATGAGCTTGAAGCAAGGTTAGATAAGATGTCAGAATGGATAAATGAGAAAGTTACAATTTGCATAAAAATCATAGAGGGGAGAGTAATGCAAAAAAAATCAAGTGATCACAACAAAAGAAGGAAAAAGAACCAAGAAATAGCTAGGAACACTTATCAACAAAAAGGAAAAATGGCTGTAGAAGAAGAGGCTATAGACTTAACCATTGAAGAAGATGATGGATGTGACATCTGTATATATGACCATATGAAGGGATATTTCCTAGTCATGTTACATTTACATGAGTATTGGGCTTTTGCATTAAATCCCAAGTTCATACAAAACCAAATGCCTAGGAAATTAACTTTTTTACAAGGTAATTTTAGACAGTCCTACAACCAATTGTACTATTTTAGTGGGACTTCTTACCAGCCTTAACACTATCATCAACTACAGTGGCAAAACCCATAGTTGTGGGGAAGGCTATCATCAAACCAACCCTACCCTTACTACTAGCCGAACCCATATAGATATTATGTTCAACAACTTATTTCTCCAACTAGTTCTACTTCCTCTACTTCAAATTGCTACTACCACTCTCTTGAATATTATTGACCTGTGACATCTTTTAAAGGATCACCACCTCACACCTCTCATCCTTCATCATATCCTCAATAATTACATACTCCTCTCCATCACATGTCACACAGCTAGCAACACAAGAAGGTTTAGCGCCACAACATCAATGAAAGGATACCACTTTTGCTGTGAACATACATAGACATGATAATGCTAGTAGGTCCCTACCACAATCTCAAAAATTTCCTTTCTTTAGGATAGCTCCCACTTGTAAGCACAACACTCATGGACCTACTAACTCATCCAAACCAACACAATGTCAATCAAGTGCAACACCTTTCCTTTCACAACCAGTGTCCTCTGATCCTATGCAAACACCAACATCTGTTGTTACTCCAAGATCTACTAGAAATAATGAACCTTGCATTGTGGAGAGACAAATGAATCCAGGCATAACTAATCATGATAAAGGGTGTAGCATGGGTCAAACATCCAAAAAGTTCACACAACTCATACTTTAATCCATCATATATTTAACAACAAGGTGTGTGAGCAATAACCTATCTACATAGCCACCACTAAACTAGAAGATACCCAGTGGCTTGAAAATGAAAGTTTAACACTATTTCACAAAAGCATGGAGCCTATGTATCCACTTATTGATTCTTGTCATGATCAAATGCTTAGTTGTGGGGGAAATGTCCCATCCTAAAATCAAGAATTAAGAAGTGTTTTTCATATTTTTGTTTTACAATTTTTTTATCATTTTCTCATTTCTTGATACAAATTTTTCCTATCCTTTTCAACTTTTTCCACATTTTGTTTGCATTTACTTTGTTAGTAATCTTGTCTGTGATAAAATGACATCATGTAGCCCATTGAGGTGAGGTTTTCTCTATGTTGTTAAAATCATAAGAGACTCATTATCTAGATAGTGAGGCCATGTCATCCATCCATCCATCCCATTAATAAGAGGTTCATACCATGATCATAATGATATTCTTTTTTTCATCATCAAATTAAGAATAAACTCATAATCATTATGCCTGAATAGAAAATTGAAGAACCAAGTGGGAATGTGATGGGTGTGACATTAAGGAAATTTGTGGAATCTCTTTGACCACTTCTGTATGTTATATAATGTTGCTAAGGTTGTAATTATATCCTTGTAGATCTAAAAAAAATGGAAGTAAGAGTAACATAAGTGCTACCTAACCATGTCACTAGAAAGACATGTCACCCATGCCTAAAGGTAGTCCTCTGGTAAGGTTGACACAGATAAAAGTAAAATAAAAGGGCATTGAATAAATTTCTTAAGGTCCCACTAAAAAGACATGTTGCCCATGCCTAAAAGTTGGTGGCTTCTCAAAATTCAAGTTTTAAAAAAAAGTTCCATGAATAAACTTCTCCCTTGGACAAAAATGCCAAGTGATGCTGCTCCTTGCAACGATGGTAGTCTTATGGTTGTCAATCAAAGAGATAAAACAATGTCATGCCAGTAGAACATGGTTTGGACTTAGTTTAAATCTTGAAAAGAAGGGTTGCTGATTACTTTAACCATTAATAACACATATGAATTCATTATTCCTATGGTGAGGCACCTCACATCCCTACTTCTACAATCCTTTCTAAAATCCATCTCATCTCACTATCTGTATGATCATAACTTGTGGTTTTGTGTAACATAGAGTTATTTTCTCAAATTGGTGGTTTTAACATGTGTGTTTTGTTCAATAGGTATGCATTACATTCAACTCCTTTGGTGCCTATGGACATTTTTAGTTGTGATTATACAAGGGCATTCAGGGCTAGAGCCTACTTTGGGAATGATCCACTTGTATAACTGTTATAACTTGTACTTGTCTAATATAACCACATCATCTTGAAGCTTCCAAGTGCATAAATAATAAATTCAAAACCTTTCCTTATCATATAATTGATCCATTCTATACCATGAATCTAATACCTCTTTTCTTACATCTTCCAAAGCTTTTAATGCTTGTGATTCTATCTTCTAACACTACCGATGCCTAAATATGAATTTCCACTTATCCTAGAACTTTGGATTTTCCATGAAACCTTCTAATCAATTACAAAGCTTCATTTTCCATGCTAAATGTCCTCATAGAATGAAATTTCAAGATCCTTGATATCAACTACCCAATATTAGGTGGGAGTCGATATCAAATATCCAATGTTGAGTACCCAATATTAGGTCTGTAAAAATTTATAAATAAGATCCTCATGATGTTTAAAACATTCGTTATCATCAATTGAAGCTAGGGGAGTTTTTGCATTTTTCTCTTTTGACTAAGAGCTCTGTGAAACCAACTTCCACATGCGATATCTTACTTCATACTACTCCAATTTTCATGGTTTTTGAACCTATTTGATCCTAGAGTGTTTAATTTAGTTAGGGAAGGATGCTTGTGTGGAAAAATTGCATCAATTTTTTGAAATTTGCTATCACCCAGAAGGTATTATAAGGGTAAGAATGTTAAAAACCTTAAGTGTCTTAATGAACAATCAGTCATATGCATGCCAAAATCTCTAATTCTCTCAATCAAGGGATCATAATCATCATTATAAGCCATACATTAGGGAAAAGAATCCAATTGCGAAGGATCATATAAGAAGTTAACACTTTTTGGGCATTTTTCTTGAAATTTTTCTAACTTTGCAATCACATGAGCTAAGAACTTAATAGAACTAAAGTCATGAGTAAGGTATAAACCTATTGATGATAAATGAAAAAAAATTTAGTAATACTAAATCCTTGATTGATTACAGATGGCCCTAGAAAGAGGAGGATATGAAGGACCTTTGCAAGGTGCAGGAAAATGCCCGAGAGGTGGTAGAGGCAAACTAGGAGAATAAGGCCCACTAGCCAAGCATGAAGAACAAGAGGCCTAGTTGTTTAGCATTCATCAAGAGGCTCTTGCTATAAGGTAATTGATCCAAGCAAGGGCTGCAAAACCACATGCTGTAGTGTAAGGACAATGCTCCATGTTATTTCAAGAATGCCTCCAAGCCATCTAGGAGAGATCCATGTTGACCATGATTATTGTGAAAATGAACTTCGAGCCATTCATGGCATTTGTTCATGAGGTGGTCAAAACTTAGCTTTAGGCATCTCCTCTATGGTGCATCCTCTCTAAAAGTGGGGAATGATACTTCAGTGAGATGTACCAATTTTGGCATAATAAGGAAGAGGGCACCACTATCAACATTGGTGGAGTCTCTGTCTATTTTTCAATCAAGACCATTGTAGAGGCTCTAAACATATCAAATGTGGAAGCCAAGGTAGTGCATATGTTCACAAGGTCTACTACAGAAACTAGGAAGCTGTGGCTGAAGTAGGCATATAACAAAGAAAAAAATATACAATGAGTTGACTCTATAAGAGAGGATTTATTTCAAAATCAACACATACCATCTTTTCCCCACTAAAGGGCTTGATAAAATATTAATCTATGTGGCTAGAGAAAGTGAAATCTTGATGGGAAAACACAATGTCAATCTTGCCCAGCTATACCTCATGGAGATTCAAAGGTGGTTTGAGGAAAGAAAGGTGGGGAAGTTGACACTTCCATTCCCTTGCCTAATTAGAAAGTTGTGCGAGTGTGCTGAGATTCTAGGTTACACCAATGACATTCCCAAGAGGGCTCAAAATGCTTCTTTCTCTAAGTTTCTCAAACCAACTACTCCAAGGAAAGACCTTGGCGATGAATAAGAACAAGAACCAGAAGGAGCCAGAACAAGAACCAGAAAAGGAGCCCAAGCAAGAATTAGTGCAATAGTGAGAGTTACAAGTTCCATTGCCACTGTCACAAGATTATAGGCCTACAATGAGCCATTTGTAAAGAATAGCTAAAAATATTAGTTGGGGAAGTAGGGATGAATCAAACCTCTTATAAGTCATCAATGATGTCGTGCAGCCTACAGTTTTTGCCAATTCATCAAGGGGAAAAATTTCTTTACAATTAGGAGGAGAAGCCCAATGGTCACAACAGATCTCTAGAAATGCCACATCTTTTCAAGTGGTGCTTGAAATGGAAGAAGGTGCCACATTCATGATCATGTATCATCAAGATGTGGCAAGTGTAGTAAAAGTTATCACAAACCACATTAAAGAATCCTTTATGTCCCTGGTGGACTTGACTAGAACCAAAGATGTAGAAATGTTAGCTGAGACTTCAATGACTTTTACAGCCCATAAGGATGTGCTTGATAGATTGCTATACACTAGGCAAGTTATGACAACTCTTTTTAACATCCCAAGTGGTGTCACTATAGTACAATATAACTTCATTGCCACAAAAGGAAAATTGGTCATGGAAGAGACCAAGGTAGAGAATGTAGAAGCAAAAGTGCATAGACTACAACAAGAGCTCATCACCTTGAGTGCTAAAAGAAGGGATCCCTCCTAATTCATTACACTTGACTAGTTGGAATAATCTTGAATAGAGTAGCTGGGTTGATTGATTGAATAGAATAAAGCTATCAAACAAGAAAAGGAGAAAGTGGTTTGGAATGCCTCAATTGCCGAAGCATGAGCATGTGCCCATGCGAAGGCATTGACCACTGCATAAGAGGAAAATAGGAAACTTACTGCTAATAATGCAAGGTTGACCACTGTTGAGAAATAGAAAAATATTTTGGAAGAAATATCCATTAGTTGAGAGAGTAATTGGTGAGGGTCAACTAGGATATAAGTAGATTGGCCAGAGAGAACCAAGCCCTCTCAATGGAGGAGGTGCACGTAATATGCCAAAAGTTTGCAATTAAAATAAGCACATGGAAAAATGAAGCCAAGAAGCATGAGAAATTGAAAGAACACTTCCAAGACTAGATTAGCATGTATAAACATATTAATGAAAAAGAAACCCAAATGGAAAAGGCCTTCATCAGTTCCATATTAGCATAGAATCTTGACTAGTAGCCCATCTTGGATAGCTATGCCCTGGTCCACCAAGTGGAAGCAAAGAACAAGAACCTACAAATTGAATATTTGAAAGAGTACATGACGTTAGCTAACCTTCACTACACTAACCTTGCCATGTTAATAGTAGGTCAGCCCAAAAATAAGTTGGAACAACAAGTAGTAGCCACCTATGCCTTATATGAAAAAGATTTTGTAGATAAGAAAGATGTTTTACAAAAACTCCACATGGAAAACTTATAATTAGAAATAATTAAGGCTCACTACCATGGGCAAAGAGATGTAGCCTTGGATATAGCCAAGAGATTAACAAATTATCATGAATTAAGGGAAAAAGCCAGAGCTTTCGAGGAGGAATAAAGACAGTTTGCGGCATGGTATGTGAAAGCGAATTAGATGTTTCTGTAGCTGCTATGTCCATGGGATGTACCACTTCTAGCACATATTGGATCATTAGCCTAGATGGTACATGATCTAAGAATAGAGGATGAGAAGTTGTAGGCACTCCTAAATCACTACAAATTCAAGAAGTTTGATGACAAAGGGAAGTGGCTAATGGAAGAGCCATCACATTTGGGAACTATATGGTCTTTCCCAATGTTGTTGTTTTGTCATGTTATGTCCATTTTTGTGAAACACCATTGTAGCATGGAAGAGTCAATTTGTGTGTTTATTTAAGTCAGTCAATAATCCCATACCTTCCTAATATTTTGTAAAGAACTTGTTCCTAATATTTTTAACTTGAGGATGAGTTTTCATTTAGTCATGGGGGCATGATGAGTAATGTTTTGTAGGGCTCCAATATTGGAGCCAAGTTGTTAGGTATCTGATATCGGGAAACAACCTTTGATGTCAGGGATCTGATATCACCCATTCTATGCTAGCCTATAAATACAACACTTGGATGCACAGTTGGGATATAGATTTCAATAGATTCGGACATATATTTTGATAGATTTCATGTTTTGTTAGTTTCCAGTGCATGCTCGTAGTGTGATGTCAAGTGATTGTATGACATCCTTATTCAAGTGTGACGTACTTGGACATGTTACATGTTCAACAATAAAGATCAAGATTACTTCTATCAGCATCCACTTAGCTTTATTATTGTTTTAAATTACTTAAATGCTTACTATTTTCCTTAGTTAATGTTTATCATTTATTTCTCTTTATTATTTTCTATCATTAAGTAGAATGAGTACAACTAATTGCAAGTGCTTAAGTGTCACTACTTGGTAACCTAATAGTATTATCATTTGGTACGCCTAGTGACGATACACTTGGTAATCCCAGTGATAGTTATGCAAAGTCCAAGGCATGTATGAAAGGTTAGGAATGGATACTCATCATATGTAGGTTAGCTTAGACTTTACTTTCCATTGTTAATTAGCTTAAATAATTGATTTCTTTATTATCATTAAGAGTAGCATAAGGCCAAAACAACATCAATTATCATATGCCTCACTTTGGACTAAACCATACGTGACAAAGCTAGCACTATTTCAAGTGGGAAAATAGTGAACTACAATCAAGACATAACGATCTAGGTGCCACAACTAGTCCGATCCATAGAATTTGATAGGATCATGTGTGAACACTTGTGATTCTTATGGTTGGGCATAGGGATACCTCATTGCTCATTAGTAAGGATCTAAAGCAAGACCCCAAGACAATCCTCTCTCACTTTCACAATCCTTAATCACACTACTCAAGGTAAGCAATCATATTTGGCCCCACAATTAAGACACTCTTTCTCTCACAAGAGCTCCCAATATAACATTAAAGTATGGCGACTGTTGGCGACCGTATGGGACGCGACCGCCAACGAGTGTCCTCGAACAGGATTTAGGTGCCTGCTGGTCTCTGGCAACACCAAGGCCCAGATACCTCCAAATAACTCAGTAGTTAATGTGAGTATGTGTGTGTGCT
>MNCI01025684.1:779333-797008 GCA_015680685.1 Gnetum montanum
AACCTGAGACTTTAATAAGCATCTCATCAATTCTTGGAAGTGGATACTTATCTTTCTTTGAAGCATCATTTAAATTTCTAAAGTCTACACAGAGGCGTATATCACCATTTTTCTTTCTTACTGGGACAAGATTAGCAAGCCATGTCGAATATCGTACTGGATGTATGATTTGTGCTTGCAACAACTTTTTGATTTTAACTTCCATAGCTGGTTCAAATGACGGCTTAAATTTCCTGTGTTTTTGCTTGACTGTTTTGCAACCTTCCATTAAAGGAATCTTATGTGTCATCACATCTTGTCGAAAAGCTTTAAGATCATCATAAGACCAAGCAAAATTGTCCAAATTACTTCTTAGACATGTTAACAATTCTTGCTTGAAATTTGAATCTCCTTCCTTTGTAACATTTAGCATTTTTGGTGTCTTGTCTAATCCAAAATTTACCATCTCGAAAGCTTGTTTATCTGGGTTTTGTATGTCTTTTCCAGTAAGTAAATTTTTCTTGAACTCATGTTCCAAATCAATCATCTTCTTTGGAATGAAATTAGCTTTTGAATTTGAAGGCATTTCAGATATCACTTGACCCTCAAATTCTTGTTTATTTTTCATAAATCTTAGTACTTGATCATCATCTTCAAATACTTGTAAATGTCTTATATTATCTGGTACTGATGGCTGATGTTCTTCTTCAATCATGACATCTTTGTAACTTTCTAATATTTGCATATCCAATGTTGAAGCTGCCTTTGCCAAATCATCTGCTATAAGATTCTCTGCTCTGTTTATATGCTCTATTTGGCAATGTTGAAACTGATCTAACATCTTACAAGCAAGTTGCTTATAAGGTCTTAAGAATGAGCTCTTTACAACACAGTTACCCTTTACTTGTTCACAGACTAATCTTGAATCTCCTTTTATAGTGATTTCTTTGATCTTTTTATCTAGAGCTATTCTCATACCAATGCATAAAGCTTCATACTCAGCCTTGTTGTTAGTACAAGGAAAAGATAAATGAATTGCCTTGAGAATTTCAGGTGTACCATTCTTGAATATAACTATTCCGACTCCTGCACCTTTTGAATTACATGAACCATCAAAGTATAACTCCCATTTATCTTCTTGCTTTGATTGTTCTTTTTCAGGACTATAACTTTCTTGGAGTGTACAAATTTTGTTTTCAACACCTCCTTTTTCAACCATTTTACTTTTTCCATTTGAAGTAATGTTATCAATCATCAAAGGTTCACTATAGATGTATATTTGATTTGGTTCTCCTTTCCAAGGTAACCACATGTGAGAATAATCTGTTGATATGTAACCTGAGAAATTCTTGCTCCAACTTCTACTCAATAAGAGACTATGCGAATCTGGTATGTCTGCCACTTGAATAGTTACTTTACTTCTAATGCGGGGTTCAGAAGCAATTTCCAATAGAACATTTGGTAATTGACCCACAATCTTCACTCTACTTTTATCCACTTGAACAATCTTTTTATTTGATTTTTCAGGAATCAAACCAAGTTTCTTACATATAGACAATGGCATTATAGTAGACGTAGCTCCAGAATCAACCAAACAATTGTGTAAGAATTTATCCTTTAATTTCATTGTCAAAAGGAAAGGAGGAGCTTCCTTATCATATGAAGTCTTTAATTTCTCATCATTGTTAGACACATAACTTAACTCTGATTCTCTAGCTCTCCTTTTACCTTTAATGAATTCTAAAGCCTTTCTTTGCTGATCTCCTATTTGAAGCAACTGATAGAGGCTAATATTGGCTTTGACATGTTTAAGGTCTTCTATCAAATCATATTCTCCATCACCAATGAAGCTTGATCTCTTTATCCATTTATTAAAAGACTGATTTGGAGTGCTTTGCTCCACTTGATTGTCTTTACCTTTATTCTTATCCTTTCTACTTGGCTCAAAAGCTTTTCTCTTAGTAGATGGATCAGTAATAACATTTGGGGGTCTAGAAGTAGTTAGTCTTTCCTTAGATCGAAGACTATATCCATTTTCCTCATTGTTATTACATTCTTCATCTGAAGACATATCTTCTTCAGAACTTGATAGAGAAGAAGTATCACTAGATCCATTGCTAGAAGATTTACTTGCATAATGAACACTAGATAACTCATTATCAGATTCAATATCAAGAAAGTTGGACATAATAAGATCACTTTCATCCTCATCTTCTACTAACTTAGTGTCTTGATGTTTATGCTTTCTATTTTTCCTTTCTTCCTTGATATTAACTCTTGCCAATGCTTTTTCAAGCTTCACTATTTTGTTAGACATATCTCTCATTAATTGTCCTTTTTCAGATCCTACTCTTTCATGTTCTTGCTCTATCTTAACATGAGATGGACCTGGTAAAGCTTTAAATTGAGTAAAATATTGCATAGGAATCATAACTCTTTCTTCTCTTTTTTGAATCGCAATATTTTCTTCAGGATTCAAGTTCAACTGTTTTTCTAACTGTATAGCTTCACTAAAGTAGTCATTTAGTGTAGTTAAGTTTGGAGTTCTCCTTAACCAAATTGAAATGTTGGGGTTGACAGCCTTAAGGTAAGTTTCCTTAAGCATTTCTTCTGATGGCCTATATTGCCTTTGAAAGAGTCCACAAATTCGTTGAAACTTAATATTAAAATCTCTAATTGACTCTTTAACTCCTTGCTTAGCTTGTATTAGCCCACAGTATAGTTGTTGTTGATCTAATTGATTACCAAACTGGGCTAAGAAAAGATTCTTCATGTCATCCCAACTTGTAATACTATTACTTGGTAAGTTTGAATACCAAATCTGAGCCATATCCTTTAGATTTGATACAAACAACCTACAAGCTTGATCTTGATGTTGAATATTTGCATGAGCTAAAGCTAACTCAAACATGTGAATATATTCTTCAGCTAAATAAGCTTTTCCAGGAATAAAAGGCTCAGGCAAATATTTGTAAACTACCTTAGGAATATCATTGTAGTTTTGAAATCCTAATGGTGTAACTCCTTGCCAAGGATTTGCCATCCTATTCCTTTGAAATGTTGAACTCTTAGACTTTCTAGATCTTCTCTTACGAATTGATAAACCAGAGATAATGGGTGATCTTCTTGATCTTCTAGTTTTCACTCCACTACTTGTTCCCAATTCAGAAACTTTCTTTTGTTCTTCTTCTGATGAAGAATCAGTCTTAGAATCTAGAATATCCTTTGAAACTTTGAAACTTTCCAAACTATGAAATTTCTTGGTCATGAACTGAAAATAGTATCTAATTCTTAAGCCTTACAAATAATTGTTGATGTACTAAAAGTATAAGGCTTATGAACCTAGAGGCTTAATTTTCAGCCCTCCTTCTAGCGCCAAAAGAACTGTTGGCGACCGTTTGGGACGCGACCGCCAACGAGTGTCCTCGAACAGGATTTAGGTGCCTGCTGGTCTCTGGCAACACCAAGGCCCAGATACCTCCAAATAAACTCAGTAGTTAATGTGAGTATGTGTGTGTGCTGTTGCGGCGTGCGGTTGTGAGAAATGTAACGATTGCGTTGTGTGTAAACTACAAATGACTTACTTTAAAGAGATTCAGCCAACTTTGCCAAGTACTGTGAGTTGTTGAAAATTTCCTATTTTGTTCAACTGCCTAGTCTACGCGGTCCTTATAATACCTACTTGTAACAAATAAAATTTTGCAAAAACATTTGAGCACAACTCCGCAATCTACTCCTAATTTTCCCCAGAGAAAGAGATAGTTCCACAAGAAAACTAGAAATAGAGCAAGATTCAATGGAAATAGACAGAAAAGAAAAGAAAGCAGATTTGTGTGGACCTCAAATATTTAAACAAGGTAAAATGACACGAGTAAACACTTCGCAATAAAGCTATTCCAAATTCAATATCTACGAATTGTTCAAACTTCCAAGGCTCAACCAAGCAATATCTTCAAGACAATCCTACTGTGCTACCAAAAATCGCTGCGTAAACTACCACGTACGAGACTCCACTTTGACTAGACAATAGATGCCAACGATTGCATTCAAACAGAACCTTTAAAAGACTTGACAATTTCTGATTGAAATAACACGGAAAATCACTTTAAAGAAAAAGAAGCTATTCTGGTCCCATCAAAATACCAAAGATTTTCTGAACCCTCTCGACTACTAAATTGTTCCACGGCGTGACTACAAACAGAGGCTCTCTTCCAACAACCCAATAGCAGTTCCCAAACGTTGCACAATAACGAAATTTACTACTAAAATGCTCTTAAGGCTTTCATTCACTAGCGCTTCTATGGCAAAATTTTAACAGAAATTTCTATCGGGCAACAAGAACAATAAGAGCAATCTAAAAATCCCAAAATTACTTGCCAAGGATGATACTATCTAAACCACTAGCTAAGCAATTTAAACAAAACAAAAAATGAAATGCATAACTCACAGGACCATGACAAAGAGGCTGAAATCTTTATTCTAGCAAGCCATCTTGCAAGACATCTTCTTTACAAATCTTCCAAGTGTGATGATGATGCTTCTTCTTGATGTCCCCCCTTACTTTTCTTGACCCTTGAAGCCTTTTTATAGGGTCTAAGGTAGTTGGGTAAGTTACAACTTCCAAAAATATCTCAAAAATATCTCACCTAGCTTTTCTCCCAAGTAATTGGACTATCCAATCAGAAAATTACTTGCCCAACAAGCTAGGAGATTACTTGCCCAACAAGCTAGGTAAGTTACAAAATATCTTGGGTGGTTGCAACCATAAAAGAGATAAAAAAGCTACAATGGACAAGTGGTCTCATGTAGTTACAATATCATGGAATATTTAAAACACAATTCCTAAAATATATGGGGATATAAGCTATAGTTACAAACTTACTTCATACATATATATCCAAATATATGTAATGTGATTTTAATGTAAACACTTCAAGGTAATGTGCCCTTGAACAAGATAACCAATATTGCAAATTTAAATGGTAGTAAATGATCTATTTCACAACTTGGATGAATTATAGCAGGTCTCTAAAACTTCATACGATGAGCACCTCATATTGTGAATATATATTAGTTAATTTTGAGAATGATTTTCGGCAAAGTGGTGAAATGATTATCTTCTTTTCCCTGCAAATCGCGTGCTGGAGGTTTCTTTACCGTTCCAGGGCAACAATCTTTCGTTTATCTTTGCCCAGAACCTGCAAGGAATGACACAGGTTTGTGTAAAATTCGGAATGTAGCACAGCAAACCGCGGATTCAAACTGCCTCCACGCAAGAAATCTCTGTAACCGCAATTCGATCGTCGCGCGCTGGAAGAAAAGGAATTTTTCCTGAAACAATGCACCCTAAACAAAGGGTTTTAATTTCTGTTTGCCCTCCTAAATTGATTTAGGGCCTCCCACATTTTTCTTCTCCTTTCCTGCGTTTTTCCTGTTTATCTCCGTGGATTCGTAGTCATTGCCGAGCAGCGTAGCCTTGAAGAAATTCATGATCGCGAAACCCATGCAACTGCCTCTTGCGTCTGCGATTGCGTCAAGGTCTGCCCTCAAGAAGCGTGTGCGGCTCTCTCTTTGCCACTTCGTTCCGCTCCACCGATTTTGATGCCTCTGTCTGTTGTTGCTTCTCTTGCCGCCTGCAGCTGCTGCTCATCCGTCGTCTTCTGCGTTCGTCATGATCGTGTGTCATCTACTCCCACAAACACGGTTTGCGGTTGAAATGGCTGTCCGGGGTTGCAGGCAAAGGCGTAGGCATGGCAACTGGCTGCATTCTTTTTGTTTTTGATAACCCTTGTTCAGAAAACGCAGCTCACTGTGAAAGCAGAACAGAGAAGCCTTCCGTGACAAGTGTTTGACGAAATTATAAATCAAACGTGAAGTGATTTCTTGGCATTTTCTTGCTCAATTCCAGCAGCTAGCATCATTACTGCGTTTTTGTTCCATCGATACTGCTTTTTTTGTTTTTCTTTCTTGTGGTGTTTGACCTTGTTGCTGCAAGTTCCAGTAATTGTTTTTTGGCAAACCAATGTTCACAGAGAATGAGGATTCCTGTAACGAATTGCTGAGGAAACCTGTTCTGTTTATCCACATAAATGTTTACTTTTGCACAGTATATTGTTTGAAACTGTTCTGTGAAATGATGAATTGCTATATTCTCATGGTCTCTTATAATAATACAAGCACCTCTCTCATTCTGCAGCATTTGCTTATAGAGAAATATATTCTCAACCTTTACAGAGGAAATACTTCACCCTGCCTGGACTGCTGAATTTGCAGTATTCATAAACTAACCTCATTGAATTATAAAGTGGAACAACATATTGATGATTTTGTATTTCTCAACCAAGCTTTTCTCATATGTGTTTTTCCTAAAAATATGAGAATGTCTTTGTGTACTTATTCTCTTTTTTTTTTAAAACTGAAAATCAAGCTACTTCTTCACAAATTCTTAAGTAATTGAAGTCTGCTCCATGAAATGGCTAAATGTGACAACAGCGACCACATTAGAAATTTATCTAATCTTTATATAGCATCAAGTAAACCTTTGTCTCTTCCTTGGAATTCGTGTCTTTCATAGTTTTGATTTTTAAATAGATTGTGAGTGTTTGTAGGTTGCAATGACTTGCAATTTCTAAAGTGCAACTCATTGTCCTTTGCATTAGTAAAGCCACTATTTCTCTTAGGACTATGATCAAACTGCAACCAACTGTGGTGCATACTCTATAGAATGTAACCTTGTGTGTTTGCAATAGCCTCGTACTTGTTGAAGATTGTAAAGAAATGACAAATTCTTCTTAGGCAAACAACTACGATAGATTGTGACTTCTTGTTGCTTGCAGCAGTAAACTACAACTTCCGATGACTTGCAGTTGCTTGCCCGACCATGATAAAAATCACAAATGATTCCAATAATGAGGTGTTAGCCTAGTGATGATTCACCATTTTGTGTCAACCACGACATCGAGTATGCGACATTGGGGCCATGATGTTGGGGCCTGGATCCAATGTTGGATGTCCAATGTCAGGGTATATACCCTAAGTCTATAAATACCGCACATGGACTCCAATTTTCACAAGTAATTCATTAGTCAGTTTTCAATTTTCAAGCAAGGTAGCGAAGCTCTTGCTATTTCTTCTTCTTGGAGTTCGAATATTTTCTAAGTGCACACAGAAGGAGTCTAAAGTGTGTACAGTTCTTTGTTCAAGCATTGATGTACCTGAGCATAATAGTGTGATGAGAATAAAACAAACTCTTTTGGCAATCCTTGTAGCACTGAGAATAGTTTAATATTTTCTTTATTGCATTTTACTTTCTTGTTCTTTACTTTAATGCATTTCATTAAGCAATTTTTTTAGCAATTAATGAACACGAGCATGACCACTTCGAGCATTCATATAGTACTTGGTAACCTAGCAACACTTAACGTTTGGTAGCCTAGTAGTGCTATGTGTTCAGGATGTGTCTAAGAAAGTGGAATGGTTACTTGTGTTAGGCTAGCTAGGCAATAGACATTAGTTTCAATCTACTCTACCCTTTATTCTTGTTGTAGGCAATTACATCCATAAAACATAAAATGATAAAAATTCATATACCTCAATTACACTTAAACGATACCCTTGAGCCTCACAAGTGTAGTTGGGAAGACAACGAATGTTCTCAACACCATTTCACTTCCTAGAGGAACTAGTGTATGAGATAATTATAAGTCCAAGGAATTCGACCAGATCGCGCATAATGCCTTAGTGATTCACATGGTTGGGTGTAGGGGTACCTCATCACTCATCACCTAGTAGTAAAGACTCTTGATTTAGAAGCTCCAAGCCATGGGTTTGATTTTGGTGTGCAATGCTAAATTATAAAGTTCTAATTTGACTATATATCTTGGGGTGTACTTAATTACAATTATTTTGGAGTTCCAACACTATATACCCTTATGGTACCTTACTTGGTGGGATGAGCATTAAGCCTTTAGGCAATAACCTTTAAAAATAGTTTTAAACAATATAACAATTCCTTATGTATATTTGAATTGATAACCTCTTACAAACAAATCCTAATAGGATATTTGAACTTGAACCTTTTTTTTCTAAACAAATATACAGTTAAATTAGAACTTTATAACTTAGTATTGCCCATTAAAATTGAGTCCAATATTGCCCACTAAAATTGAACCCTCTTCCAAATCAAAAGTCTCACTACCAGTAGCTAATGACTTGATACAACTCATGACTTGATACAACTCAATACATTGTATTTGAATTACCTTTAAAGTATGAGCACATTTTGCAATTACCATATAATCACATTCATAAATACATGTTGCAATTACTAGTAGGTAATAACTTGATACAATTCAATAAATTGTATTTGAATTACTTTTAAAGTATGAGCACATCTTGCAATTACCATATAATCGCATTCATAAGCACATGTTGCAATTAGTGTATGCTAGCATTCATACGACTCTCAATGAAAACGTAACATAGTTATAGTTACAGCTCACAATTCATTCTTCTCTATCTCTTTTTTTTCTAATTAAACTTTATACTAAAACACCCGGCAACCTTACAGCTCACGATTTATTGCTTTTTTGTTTTTATTCCCTTTAAATCATAGTTAAATACGCGTTTCAAAAGCTTTCGCGCTCGAGGACAAGATATGCTGGCGTGCTGGGGATTCAAAACCCTGTGCAGGGACATGATTACAGTCAACACGTCATAGCAAATTGCAGAATACAGTCTGCAATTAGCGGCAAGTGTTAAATCCGCTCTGTATTCCTTGTGATTGCAATCACAGTATTTATATCAGCGTTTCAAAATCTTTTGTTTTCTTGTGGGCCCAAATGTCTCCTGTGCAAGCGCAGGCCAGCAACGGCGAGCATCTGCAATTCAGAGATATCCAATTTCTGGATTTGCAATGCCTCTGCAACGATGAAATCCACCGAGCAGCATTGTGCGCTCCGGAAAACCAGGCGATGGATGCTCTGATGCCTGACATTGATCGTTCCATTTTCAGAGAAAGCGCCAGCAGCAGAAAACAAACCTTCTCCCAGGTTAAGAAGAATTCTTCCAATTGCAGGCTGAATTCGTTGCAGTCCCCTCTGAATTTGAAAAACAAATCCGACCTCTTGAAAGTCCTGTCTAACATCTTCGGTAACGATGCACGAGCATCTTCACAAAATTTTGCCAAAATTCCTCAGAAAATTAAATAGGGTACATCCAAAAACGCTGGTAATGATGATGATCTCCATGAAATTGAACGCCCCGGGAAAAATTTCAGGGTCCAGAAACAAATTGCACGTAATTCCCATAAACGGAATGCCGAGGCTGGAATCTCCAATTCAAACAACAATGTAATTGGCAGAAACAACAAAAACTTGTGTAACATTGTTCCTTCACATGCATATTCCATTGGCAGCAATATCTCAGATCCAGCTTCACTCAACAGTGTTATTCAAGAGGGATCAAACTCTGATGATACAACTTTGGAAAACACAAGAGCCAATAATGATGATGATCTAGAGGAGGAAGCCTTTAAGCCCAAGTCCAAAAGAAGGTTGCCCCGGCTGAAATCTGAAGCGGAGGTGGAGAGATTCATGAAGAGTGCAGGAGGCATATGGGCTTCCCAGAAAAAAATGAGGAGAAAAATTGTGGACGCTGACCAATATTTTGAAGGGTTTCCCCAAGGATGGAAAATTTTGCTGGGTGTCCGAAGGAAACCAAACAAGCTTTCTATCGAATGCCGCAGATATATAAGGTGCCTCTCTGAATCCAAATTTTTAGTCAAATTTCAATGATTTGCTTGCTTTTTCAATGTTTACTTTTCTTGGCGTTTCAAATCTTTTCTCTGAGCGGCCTTTGAATCGTTCAAACCTACTATAAATGCCTTGTAATTATCGTTTTATCTTCTCCGTAATTCTGTTTTCGTACACCAGATAACTCTCTGGTAAATGGCTAATTGCTTGACCTTGATTTCTTGGACGTTTTAGGAAGAAAATCTTGATTCCAGGCTTTTTGCAATATGTAATTATTATGGTGTGGAAGATTATGCATGTATAGACAAGGTGATCTGGTCGGCATTGTTAGAAAATATGTTTTTAGCTCAAAAATTTTGAAATTTCTTTTATACTGTTAGCTTGTACCAGGTAAGAAGTTTTAGGGGAAAGCAGGTCCATGGTTAAATTTTTGAGCATCTTATATATTTGCACTCTTCATTCCAAAATCTTCTTTCTAGCTTTCCTATCTTCTTTCTAGCTTTCCGTTTACGATGGACAGTTTTCCTGCAATAAAACTATGTTTAATTCTTTATGCACACAGTACTTTTCTTATTCTTTCATTTAGTAGCAGCAGGACAATATTTAGGATGTAATGTGACTGCATAAACTTCTACGTCTTTATGTGTCCAGAATCTTGTTACTGTTTGATTCACAAATATCAGCTATTTTGATTAAAAAGCACAAAAATTTGTTATGCACACAGTTTTCAACTTAGGGTCACCACATTCTAGCTACAACATTTTAGATGCATTGGGCATTGGCTAAAAATCTCCATTATTTAAGTAGCCCCTATTGTCCTATGCCCAGATGTTTTAACTTGTTTAGCCAAGTAGTTTTTGCATGCAAAGCAGATGAAAGTAAGTAGGCAAGTTGCATTTTAAAATCTGTTGCTGCCTTCTAGCAGGAAAATTATGTAATGTTAGGACAATATCGGTTAAGGCAACCTGGTTAATTGGAACAGTATTTTTTTTTTACACATGGCAATAAATTATGCATTTAGAAGCATTTCCTTCTTGCACTGTACTAAACAATTTCATGGCAAATTGCAATTATGAAAGTAGTAGTATGTTCAACGAGTGGTGCAAGAATGTTATCTAGCAAGTTACTTTGCTAGAGCATATGTTGGAGAACCAATGATTTCAAAAGTACAGTCTTAAAAGTTGCAATTGTGTTTGGATGATTTCATTGTGCGGTAACATTGTACTAAATTCAGTTCAATTGAGGAAGGTCTTCATATTGCATTGATAGACTATGAAAACAGCCTTTTGATGTATCAGCAATAATAGCATTTTCCATATACTTGTGATGAGTGGCGAGGTACCCCTACACTCAACCATATGAAACGAGCGTAACACGCGCGATCCGGTCAAACTCCGTAGACTAAGTGCCTACACGCCCCATTGGGGTTAATCATTCGTTGTCTTCCCAGACTTACTTGTAGTTGTCACGGTGTATGGTTAAGTAAGTCTGAGGTATATGATTTTTATAGTCTTTTATGTTTTATCTCCTATGCTATCGAGGTGAAGGGTTGGAGAAACTAACTAACTCTAACTAATGAACTAAATCTAAATTACCTAGCATTAGCATCCATTCCCACTTACCGTACACACCCTGAACCGATGCAACCATGGCTACCAAACGCTAATCGTTGCTGGGATCACCGCGCGTAACGCACATGCTCAAAGTTGTCGTACTGAGGCACTTAACTAGGAGGAAAGGGTTGAGAAAGCTAATCTAGCCTAAGTGTGATGAGTAGCCGATTCCTTGACTAACCGTACATATCCTTAGATGCTCGTAATCAAGTCGTACTCATACCACATTCTAGGAGTTTAAGGGTGAGAGAGAAAACAATAAATAAAATCCTATTCCATGCACTGCAAGGTTTATCCAGGAAATTCGACTTTATTGCCATACACAACTTGTGTTCAGGTACAATGTTGCTCGAATAAAGATCCGTTCACTTTAGGACTCCTACTGCGGGCACATGGAAAATATTCTATCTCTGGAGTGATCAAACTACCAGAGTTTCCCTATTTCTAGCCCCGAATGAAAAAACAAGGAAGAGCTGCCTCTTATTTATAAACTTGGCGGTGGACTGTGATATCACGTACGCGATATCGCGGCTCATGCGAATCGCATCTCATCAACTTGTAATCTACATTTAATGTTTTGTTAGACACAACTTTGAAGACTTCATGAAAATTATATGCATTAATTTTTATCTTAGTTTCTTTTGTTATTTTACTTAATTAAGAAGTTGTCCTCATTATCACAACACCTTTATCCCAACAACTTCACGATAGGGCATAGGATTAGCAATTGTACTAGCTCACCTATCAGCCTCGTAGCCATTAAAGCTTGTTGAGACATGTTTCATAGTATAAAAACATAAATGCTTTTTTTTTTCTTGTTTGAATGAGAATACACAAATCTTGTTAAGGTGTTTTTGCATAAGAGATAAAAGACTTTTATTTCTCATTAATTCATAGATAAAAATATGTATACTTAAAACCATCTATGAAGTGCCACTTCTGCTAGTTTATCATGTAGTTACCAAGATTGTCAAATAATATATGATGCAAGGGAACAATATACTTGGATTTCAAAAGTCAAATTTGCAAGAAATTTAATTATTGTATTTGTCTAGTTATCCATGTGTTTCAATTTTGTTTCTTTATACAATCCAGAGGGATTGAGATTCACATCACACAAGGAAATTACCCATCATCTTTCGAGGACTGGAGAAAGTAATGATTCAAAAACTGTTGGAGAATTGTCTAGGAAATTTTTTGGAAAAATACATCGACCTATAGATAATATGCACATTACAAATAAACTAGCACATCATCTTTCAAGCGCTAAAAAAAGGAATGATGCAAAAACTGTTAAAGAATCTTCTAGCAAAATTCCTGAGATAAAGCATGGACCTTCAAATAATATGCCCTTAAGACATAGACAGGCACATCATCTTAAAAGGGCTAAGAAAAGGAATGATGCAAAACCTGTTGGAGAATCTTGCAGCAAAATTTCTAGGATAAAACATCCACCTACAAATAATATTCCCTTTACAAATAAAAGGACACATCATCTTAAAAGGGCTAAAAAGAAGAATGATGCAAAAACTATTCAAGAATCTTCCAACAAAATTTCTACAAATAATTTGCCCTTTACAATCCCTCCTTGTAAGCAAAAGTAGTGAATCATTTTTGTTTGGGTTGAAATTAATCTACTTATCACTAAAAGAATGCATGCGGATAAGTTTCTATTGTGGCTTCTGAACAGGAACAAGCTATTATGCTTGAATCACTGTGCAAACTTTCCAATGACTCTAGCCAGGTTTTCCAATCACAGTTTATTAGCAAGGTAAGAAAATGTTGTTTTCATAATTTTTTTGTGGTACATGAATTAGAAATATGAAGAAGAGCTGTTATGTGTAGTATGATGATAGAACATTTGGAAGTAGTGTATCCACAGCAACAACTACAGATTGCCATCATTCTGATCATGAAAACATTGCTTATTCCAATCTAAGTGTGTGATATCTTTATCATTGGTTTTACTCTAGCCTTAAAAATAAGTGCATATTCATTGAAATTGTTCAATGTAGGTTGTCAATTCAGGAAAGGCTTTGAATTCTAAATCCAATGACATCGAGGGGATCTCAAATGTAGATCATGGTGTTGGACTTTCTGGTTCTTTTGTTAATTTTCAACAAGGTGGTTTGGCTCAGAATACTAACGAATTCATGTCCAACTTGTTTTATAATAATAAAGAAATGGAGATTCAAATAAAAATGCATACCTCCAACAACTTAGAAGCCATTTCTGATGAGGTATGCTTTGCATAGAGCAAATACAAATAATAGGTTTGCCATACACTTTTTAGTGATAGTAATATTAACTATGCTAATCATGCTTACCTGCAAAAAGAATATTTGAGAGAGAATCAAATGCACATGGAAAGCAAGGTTATTTTCTGTCATGAAGCTTCTAAAACTGTACAAGATGTATCTGCCACATCTAGTTGTGAGCTCACAAATGTTGTTTGCAACGCTCTTGATACAGGGGAAGCTGTAGTTGTTGATGTAACATCTAGTCTTCTATCGATGACTCTGATAAATAATGAAATGTCTATGCTAATAAAAGGAAAAAATATGTTAGAAACAATCCTCGGAAAGGTAAGATAGTTTCATCCACTATCATTATTCTAGTTAATCTCCTAGGAGAGAGTTTGTTTATTTGTTTGACATTTTTGTCTTTCAATTTTAGGAGGAAGATATTTCCAAAAATAAAAATCATCAGAAATTGCTTGACATAGTAGACTTCTCTAACCTTGATGGAGTAGTGGACTCTGACCTGTTTTCAAACTTAATGGATCCACTAGGTCAATTTGATTGGTTGCCACCATCACCTTAGAACAATATAAGGTCAACTATGTTAATTTCATTAGCGAACCACCCATATTAGTTTTAAAGATTATTACCTTAATTTTTAAATATATCATTGACACAAACAGAAGTCATGGTGATGACTGATGATATACAAGAAAGACAAACATTTTGTTTCTTAAAGGTATGATTATTTTCGTGGAGGCAAGGAGTTCTTTGTGATTTGACATTTTTTTCTTAAAATTTGAGATATGCTACCCAGAGAATGTGACAGATCAGTTAGCTAAGATATCGTAGATGCCACATCATATTTGCATGGTAGCATCCTTGTTGATGTGTCTCAATTGGCTGCTACATTGCATCTACGATGTTGTAGATGTAATGCTGCATTTGTTTTTGTTTGATAAAGTGAATTTTTGTTCACCTACAATATTGTAACTACGATATCATATCTATGATGTCGTATATCTAATATCGTAGCACATGCTACAACATCATGGGATTTGTGTAGCCTATAAATACAACACTTGGGCATATGGATTCACATAAGTTTCATTCCATCCTTGGGTAGATTCTTGCAGTTTTGTTTCATAGTTTTAGCAATAAAGAGTGAATGCCCATAGTGTGTTGTTGAGTAGTTGCACGGAATCTTTATTCGAGTAAAGTGTACTTGGGCATAGTTCATGATCAGAAATAAAGATTGAGATTGCTTTTCATCATTGCAGCATCCACTTAGTTTTATTATTTTACTTGGCATAGTTTTTACTATTTTCTTAGTTTAATCATTTACATATTTAAGTACTTTACTTTCTTATTCATTAATGAAGCAGAATGGATATGATCAATTTTGAGTGTTTAGTGTAATGATTTGGTAATCCCAGTAGTGTTATAGCTTGGTTTATCCAATAGCATAATGGTTGGTAACCCAATAATAGTTATATGAGCCCAAGACGTATATGGTAAGCTAGGATTAGATATTCATCACTCTAGGCTAGAGTAAATTTACATTACTATCATTACTTAGATTTAGATTTCTATTTTCAACTTTCATCATGTTTACAACTAGGAGTATTAAAGGCCAAACAAGATCAATTATCATATGCCTCACTTTGAACTAAATCATACATGACAAAGCTACCACTAGTCCAAGTGGAAAGATAACATCTTGTGATCAATGCTTAAAAATATAGATGCCACAACTAGTTCCATTTATAGAATTTCGATCAGATCATGCGTGAATGCTTGTGATTCATATGGTTGTGTGTAAGGGTATTTTCCACTTATCATTGGCACCATGATCAATATGTTATATACGGTCATTGTAAACGTATCAATAATCTATCTTTTAAATAACATTAATATTTTAAGTCACACATTATTAAACAAAACCATGTCTTCTTCACACAAGGCCAATAATGCATCATATGATGAAAACACTAGTAGGGGAAATGATAGGGTCTATACTTGGGAAAACTTGAGTAAAAAACCACAAGCATAGGTTTCCTATGCTCATGTAGACCCTTACTACACTCAAAGGCTATGTTCAACTAATGCAAACAATCCTAGAGGAGATGGAGTAAGTCATAGAACAAGGAGGGCCCCAATGCCTAGGACCTTCTTCAAACCTAAAAGAGATAAATCAAGGGACCATAGGGGGAGATATAGTAGTGATGATGACTCTCCCAGTTTCTCATCTTTCTCTTCCTCTTCAATGTCTAGTTTTGACAAAGATGAACGTAGGTATAGAAATAGGGATCAAGATGAAGATAGAAGTATAAATAGATGAGAGCATCAATATAAGCATGAATGAGATGATCATAATAAGATAACTAGAAATAGAAATTATCACTATGACATGTTTGATGATGATGGACCCTTGTTGGCTATTAGGAGCATGAAGTAGATAATGGAGGGAGTTAGGATACCTCACAGGAATCAAAAGAAAAGTTGCATCAAAAAGCTTAATATGAATAACATACCTAAATTTGTAGGAGGCTATAACTCTAATCCACAACATCACTTACAAGCCGTACATGATGCTTGTGCCTTGCAGAACATTAAGAGTGAGTGGCAAAAGACTAAACTCTTTCCTAGGACACTAGATAAGAAAGCTGAAAGTTGGTATATATCATTAGAACCAAATTCAATCCATCGATGGTTCACAATTTTGGAACTCTTTAATGAGAAATACAAAACTTATGTGAGAGTGTCCAACCTGAGAAAACAAATGCAAGGATGGAGGCAAGAAAAACATGAATCATTGGATGTGGCCTTGGATAGATACTATTTGCTATTACATAGATGTCTAGGCCATGATTTCTCTCAAAAAGAGTAGCTTTTCCACATCATAGATGAGCTTCATAACCAAATAAGGGAGACCCTTAAGATTTATGCCCAAGGTTGGTTATCCAAAATAAAAGCCCATTAGATACAAAGGCTAGTTGAGTAGGTGGCAAAGGAAGAAGGAGAGTTATATAAACAAGAAAATGTAGAGGAATATAACTTGGATCCAACTCTTCAAAAGAAGAAGGTCCATACCTATGATGAGGAAAAAGAGGCAGATTGTGAGAAGGTGATTTCACAACAAATCTTGTCAATACATAAGTTTATTGCTAAGCTTGAAGCAAGGATAGATAAGATGTGGCAATTGATGAGTGAAAAAGTTACAACATACATGAAAACCATAGAGGAGAAGATAATGCAAAAAGGATCAAGTGATCAAAAAAAGAGGAGGAAAATGACCAAAGAAATAGGTAGGAACACTTATTGGCAAAAATGGAAAACAATTGTAGGAGAAGAGGCTATAGACTCAACCATAGAAGAGGATGATTCATGTGACATCTACCAATATGACCATCCAAAAGGCTATTGCCTAGTTATATTACATCTATAAGAGTTTGGGGCTTTTGCTTTGAATCCCAAGTTCATACAAAAGCAAATGCCTAGAAAATTACCTTACTCACAAGGTAATTATAGATAGTCCTACAACCAACCATACTATTCTAGTGGGGCTTCTTATCAACCTCAAAACTACTATCGCTCAAAGTGGCAAAACCTATAGTTGTGGGGAATTCCATCAACAAACTTGCAATATCCTTATTACTAGTTGGACATGTATGACTACTATGTTCAACAACCTATTTCTCCAAATGGTTCTACTTCCTTTACCTCAAATTACTACTATTACTCTCTTGAATATCATAAACCTGCAACATCTCCTGTGAGATCACCATCTCAAATCTCTTATCTTCCATGACATCCTCAATATTCTCCTACTTCCCTCCACCATATGTCAGCACCAACAACACAGGAAGGATTAACACCATAACATCTGTTGGCGACCGTTTGGGACGCGACCGCCAACGAGTGTTCTCGAACAGGATTTAGGTGCCTGCTGGTCTCTGGCTACACTAAGGCCCAGATACCTCCAAATAACTCAGTAGTTAATGTGAGTATGTGTGTGTGCTGTTGCGGTGTGCGGTTGTATGAAATGTGACAATTTCGTTGTGTGTGAACTACAAATGACTTACTTTAAA
>MNCI01025684.1:797767-831613 GCA_015680685.1 Gnetum montanum
TCTTCTCCTTCCCTTGAAGCATTTTTATAGGACTCCAAGGTAGGTAGGGAAGTTACATTTTTGAAAATATCTCACCTAACTTCTCTCTCAAGTAACTTGACTAACCAATCAGAAAATTGCTTATCCAACAAGTTAGGAAGTTACTTGCCCAACAAGTTAGGTAAGATACAATAATTTTGGGAGGTTGCAACCACAAAAGAGATAAAAAAGCTACAATTGACAAGTGGTCTTGGTGGTTACAACATCATTAAAATACAATTTCTAAAATATATGGAGGTATATATCCTTTTAATTTTGCTTCTCCAACGTAAGATGTTAAGTCTTCTAAATGATGTACAAGGAAATTGCAATTCTCAAATATTCAAAAATATCTTCAAAAATATCTCTGCTAACTTTTCTCTCAAGTAACCTCACTAACCAATTAGAAGATTACTTTCTCAACAAATTAGGAGAAAGTTACAACAGTTTTAGATAGTTATGAAGGAAAATCTGCAACTTACAAGTGTTTATATCATTCATCATACAAGAATCTGGTCTTTTGTTGTTTTTTTTGTTTTTTAAATATAGTTTAAAATAATTATCTTTGAGGCTATGTTATCGTTTCATGTTTTTTTTTTTTTAGAAATATGATAAGTTATAACATTGATTTCGTATGAAGGGCGAATACATCGTAAACGTGAACCGCTTTGCCCCGCTTGCTCCTGCTGCGCGCGCTCCCTCCGCGATTTGTGTGCTCTCGATGCCCAACTGCTCTGCATCAGGTTTATCCAAAGTCGTGATTACCGCTGTTGCTGAAACCCTGCCGCCGCCTTCTCCATCTCTTCCGCGTTCGTCATGATCGTGTGTCATCTACTCCCACAAACACGGTTTGCGGTTGAAACGGCTGTCCGGGGTTGCAGGCAAAGACGTAGGCGTGGCAACCGGCTGCATTCTGGCCCTGCTGTATTCTTTTTGTTTTTGATAACCCTTGTTCAGAAAACACAGCTCACTGTGAAAGCAGAACAGAGAAGCCCTCTGTGACAAGTTTTTGACGAAATTATAAATCAAATGTGAAGTGATTTCTTGGCACTTTCTTGCTCAATTCCAGCAGCTAGCATCATTACATTTTTGTTCCATCGATACTGCGTTTTTTGTTTTTCTTTCTTGTGGTGTTTGACCCTGTTGCTGCAAGTTCCAGTAATGGTTTTCTGTGTGCCGTTTTGGAGGCCCTCTCTGGTTCCTTGACACTACAGATTTTTATATTTTTTTTTACATGTTTCTGGCAAAGCAATGTTCACAGAGAATGGGGATTCCAGTAACAAAGTGCTGAGGAAACCTGTTCCTGTCTATCCACATAAACGTTTACCTGTTCCTGTCTATCCACATAAACGTTTACTTTTGCACAGTATATTGTTTGAAACTGTTCTGTGAAATGGTGAATTGCTATATTCTCATGATCTCTTATAATAATACAAGCACCTCTCTCATTCTGCAGCATTTGCTTATAGAGAAATATATTCTCAACCTTTACAGAGGAAATACTTCACCCTACTCGGACTGCTGAATTTGCAGTATTCATAAACTAACCTCATTGAATTATAAAGTGGAACAACATATTGATGATTTTGCATTTCTCAACCAAGCTTTTCTCATATGTGTTTTTCCTAAAAATATGAGAATGTCTTTGTGTACTTATTCTTTTTTTAAAAAAAAAAAACTGAAAATCAAGCTACTTCTTCACAAATTCTTAAGTAATTGAAGTCTGCTCCATGAGATGGCCAAATGTGACAACAACATCAATAGAAGAATGACACTTGTGCTACGAACATACAGATAAATTATAATGCTAGTAGATCTCGAGCATAGTCTTGAAAATGTTCGTTCTTTAGGATAATTTCCACACATGAACAAAAAACTCGTAGACCTACTAGCTTATCAAAACCAACACAAAGCTAGCCAGGTGCACCATCCTTCCTCACCAAAATAATGTCTCCCAATCCTACATAAGAGCCAACACCCATTACCACTCCAATGCATTATTATGGAGAGATAGACAATTTCATGCATCCCTAATAATGATAAAGGGTGTAGTTGTGGGCTGAAAGTTCAAAATATTATTACAATCCTTATACCAACCCACAACAGATGTGAAAAACAAGTGTGTGGACAAAACAGAAGCATGGACCACTAAACCAACAGATACTTAGTGAATAAAAACTAATAATCTAAAATCATCTAAAACATACATGAAAACATCTAAACCACTTATGAACTCCTATTCTAAGAAAATGACTCCAACTGAGAGCTCACAAGGAAATATTAAACCAAAATCATATACCAATAAATAGAAGAAATAAGGACTTTGATCAAGATTCAACTATCATCAAGATTACCTAGGACAATAATAGAAAAACTAAATCGCTAAGCATGGTAAGTGAGCAACTCAGAGTACATGCTCCAATGAATCTAGGGTGCATTTTCTGAACACTTGTCCATGCATTCAATTATGGGAAGAGGCCTTATCTTGACCTAGGAATTAATAAGTGCTTTTAGACTCTTTTTTTTCTATTTTTTTGAGGTTTATAATTTGTTGTTATACCTTTTTCTTTTCTTAATACTTTTTCACATTCTTTAATATCTTCTCATTCTATTATACTTTTTCATTCTTAAATTTTTGATATTCTTTGATATTTTCTAATTATTTGATAATCTTTCATTCTTACTATCTTTGCAATTCTTGATATATTTTACAATTTTTTCTATACTTTTCTATTATTCTTATGTGTACATATTTTTGTCAATTTTTCAATAAAACACATTAAATAAAATAAGATGTAGTTCCAATAAGGTGAAAATTTCTCTATATTATCAATCATAAGGGACTGATTATCTATACAGTGAGACCACAATATCCATCCATTCATCCCAATAATAAGAGGTTCTTGCCATGGCCATAATGATATTCTTTTAATAATAAAACTAAGAATAGATCTGTGAGCATTATGCCTAATCAAAATGGTGAAGAACCAAGTGGTAATGCAAAGGGTGTGACAACAAGGAGATTTGTGGATTCTCTTGGCTTATTGCTATGAGTTCTATCCTATTTCTAAGGAAGTAGTATATCCTTATAGATCTAACAAAAAATGGAAGTAAGAATATAATAAGTGCTACCTTACCATGTCACTAGAAAGACATGTTACCCATGCCTAAAGGTAGTTCTTTAGTAAGGTTGATATCGTTAAAAATAAAATCCATGCACAGAATAAATTTCTTGGGGTTCCACTAGAAAGGCATGTTAGCCATGCTTAAAGGTAGGCAGCTTCTCAGGAATCCAAATAATAATAATAATAATAAGTGCAATGAATAAACTCCTTCCTTGGATAATACGCCAAGTGGTAATACTCTTTGCAAAAATTGTAGCCTTACGGTTGTGATTCTTAGAGATGAAACAATGCAATGTCATTGGAAAGTAGTTTGGACTTGGTTTGAATCTTGGAAAGAAGGGCTAATGATTACCTTAATCATCAATAACACACAAGAATTCATTATGCCTATGGTCAGATACCTCATGTCTCAATTTCAGTAATCTTTTCTATAGTCCATCACACCTCACTGTATATTTAATCATAACTTGTGGTTTTATATAATATAGCATTATTTTCCTAATTTAGCGATACTAGCATGTGTATTTTTCTAGACAAGTATGTCTTATATTCAACTCCTTGAGTGCCTAAGGATACTTTAGGCATGGTTATACAAGGGCACTAAGGGATGAAGCCTGCTTTGGAGAGGATCCACTTGTATAACTCTCATATTTCATACTTGCTAAGCAATTTCACATCATCTTGTGCCTTCCAAAATATCTAATAAACTTTCCATATCATCTAATAATCTATTTGTACATTAGAAATTTATTCTTCATTTCTTATCCATACCATAAACATTCATTGCTCGAGATTCCTTCTTCATGAACATTGAATGCCAAATTTTTGAAAATTGTGCATTAGTAATGGCCCAAGACCTTCTAGACAAGCTTCACATCTTCTAGATATTTCATTTGACTCATTTTTTTCTTGAAAAATCAATGGAAAATTTGAAATTTTTAATGTTGACGTCATTAGATACCTATGATGTCATATCAACAATGTATGATCTACACTGTCATGCTTATAAAAATAGTATATATATGCATGGGAGTTATTGAAATTTTTCACTTCCTCGTTTTGCAACAAGAGAGTTTTTGTAGTTTTTTAAAAACTCTTTCACACTAGCTTCCAAAGGACATAACTTTTCCCTCATAGCTTCGATTTCCAAAATTATTAAACCTTGTTGTTTCTGGAGTGCTTAACTTATTCGTGGGGGGTGCATTGCATGACATAAGCAAAAATTTGAAAAATTGACCCACAAATTCTTAATTCTAAAAGATACTATAAAGGGTAAGTACAAAGAGATAATAAGAATCTTAGAGTTCAAACTAAGGCCAGAAAGATTCAAATAATACTCCTAATAGACCATATCAACTATTTAAGGTCATAATAAGAAAGAAAATGATAATAAGGTCATAAGTAACTAAATAATATAGCACCTAAGGGATTTCATTTTTCTTGCAAATTTTTCTAACTCTGCAATCATAAGATAATAAGAATTTGATCTAACCAAGATCAGAAGGATTATGAACAATTAAGCACCAATGAAAAAATTTTGGTAATCCTATAAAATCTTGATTAATTGTAGATGGTCTTGAAGAGGATACCAAAAGGAGGACCCTCACAACCTAGAAGCTGTAAAGACATAACTCCAAGTGTCTCTGTTATGACCCACACTAACCAACAATGGTAAATGGAACTTAGGAGAAACGTACGAATTATGGTAAAATAAAGAAGCCAATGTAATAGTTCAAATCGAAAGAGTCTTTGTGCCATACTCAGTAGAGAGGACATATGGAAAAAAGAAGACAAGGACAAAAGAGAAGAAACTTTCTAGAAGCCTGATGACAAAAGGAAGAAGTTGATGGAACAACCACCACCACTTGAAATACTAACTACATCAAGCCACTTTATTCTTTTTTTGTTTTATCATGTAATTGTGTCATTTTTGTGCACACCACTATGACACTCAAAGTTAGTCAGTATTTAGAGTTAGTCAATAATCTTGTACCTTCCCAATTTTGAAAAGAAAGATTGATCCTATCTTGTTAACTTAAGGATGAGTTTTTAGTTAGTTGTGGGGGTATGATAAATCATTAGTTAGCTGAGATATTGTAGATTCTACATTGCATCTACATTGTAGCATCCTTGTCAGTGTGTCTTAGTTCATTACTACATTGTAGATGTGATGTTGCATTTATTTGATAAAGTTAATTTTTGTTCACCTATGATGTCATATATATGATATCGTAGCACATGCTATGAAATTTTATATCCAATATCGTAGGATTTGTGCAACCTATAAATACAAAATTTGGGCATATGGATCCACATAAGTTTCATTCCATCCTTAGGTAGATTCTTACAATTTTGTTTCATAGGTTTAGCAATAGAAAGTGAATTCTCATAGTGTGGTGTTGAGCAATTGCATGGTTGAGATTCCTTTTAATCATTACAGCATCCACTTAGTTTTATTATTTTACTTAGCATAGTTTTTACTGTTTTCTTAGTTTAATCATTTACATTTCCAAGTACTTTACTTTCTTGTTCATTAGTAAAGCAGAATGAGTACGATTGGTTTTAGTAGTGTTGTAGCTTGGTTCATCTAGTAGCACAATTATTGGTAACCTATAATAGTTATATGATCCCATGACATGTATGATAAGCTAGAATTGGATGCTGATTGCTCTAGGCTAAAGTAGATTTACATTACTATCATTACTTAGATTTAGATTTTTATTCTCAAATTTCATCATGTTCACAACTAAGAGTATTAAAGGCTAAACAACATTAATTATCATATGCCTCATTTTGGATTGAACCATATGTGACAAAGCTACCACTTGTCCAAGTAGCAAGATAGTGTCTTGCGATCAATGCTTAACAATCTAGATTGCACCACTAGTCCCATCCATGGAATTTAACCAAATCATGTGTTTTTCTGCTCATCACATATAGTTTTTTATATTGCTTGCTCTTGTCAAAATAGCCTCCCATGTTATGGTCTATCAATTTTCCCAAAGCAAACTTCTTTTGATTATTTTCACTACAATGATTTCTCAGAGAATTCATATATATTTTCTTAAAGTACATTTCTTTTGATTGTTTTCATTGCCATGGTTTTTTGGAGAATTTATTAAAATATGATTCCCACATGTTTAACTTGAATTTATTTGAGCATTTCAAGTATATTTTTACTATGCCTCTAAGTTAGCATGTATGTTGGAATTTAATTTTGGATTTACAAATTATAAGTGGGATGCGCTAATACTTTGTTAACTTTTACTATGTATATATGAAACTAAAACTAAAATTTATTTTTATTTCAGTTGAGAGGTTAACTACTAGGTAAAATAATTTTGTCATTATAGAGATGAGGTTATGGTAAAATAATTTAATCATAAGGTTAAGTGAAGACCCTCATACTTTGCCACATTTTTTGTACAGGGAAATGTGAAGTGATATCCGAAGGATCGAATCTCCCTGGAGGGGAACATAATAATGGTAGTGGAACTACCACCTTGTGTGGTTGAAGCACCATCAAAGTGTAAAATAGCCTCAAAGTTTGAAGGTACTTGGCTTATACTATTGACATGCTCATTTGGAAATTCTAGATCTATCATTGCTTGATCATCTACAGGTGAAACTATGAGTTGTGCAGCTATTTCTTAACCCTTTGTGGATGCCTATGTTATATAGTGCAGGTCAAACTCTATGGTTATTGCCTTCCACCTTTCTATTTAACTAGTTTTGTATATGTTTGTTGTAATGGCCCTAAGTACGTTTCTTTCGCAAATGGCACTGACTTGATTGCAGAAAAGGTAGTGTCCCCGCTTTTTAAGTGCAAAGACTAAGGTGAGATAGTTCTTCTCCACATTGTTATATTTCGCCTCATGGGCTACTAGCACATGGCTTAAGTAGTCAATAATGACCTCCGAGCCATCATCTCACTCTTGGAAAAGTAGAGAAGAAATGGATGTGTCTGAGGTTGCAAGGTAAATGTAGAACGGTTTATCTCCTTGTGGAGGGTAGACTATTGGAAGTTGAACTAGCTTATTTTTTAGGTTGTCGAATGCCTGTTGGCATTAAGTTTTCCACTCAAAGTGGATCCCCTTTTTGAGCAAATGTTGCATTAGTTACAACTTGTCAGTCAACTTTGCGATAAAACTACATATGAATTGTAATCTACCTTGTAACCCACATAACTCCTTTAGGTTTGCTGGTGGCATTAAGTTGGTGATAGCCTTAACCTTTTTGGGATCTACGCATATACGTGCTTCTAACACCACAAAGCCTAACACGTGACTAGTGTTAATGCCAAAGACACACTTTTTGGGATTAAGCCTAAGGTCATGTCTAAGGCAATGTTTGAGGACATGATCCAAGTCATTTGCATGGTCATGAGCTACTTTGGACTTAAATGCTATCTCATCAACATAGTCATTCAGCAAGTCCAATAGATAGTCATTAAAGATGTACGTCATCCTATGTTGATATGTTGCTCCTATGTTCTTTAGTCCAAAGGACATCATTGTATACCAAAATGTACCCTAGGAGGTCATGAAAATAGTGGTAAGTTGGTGCTCTAGGTTGATTCAGATTTGGTTGTACCCTGAGAACCCATCCATGAAGGAAAATAAGGCATGGCCAGCCATAGTATCAATGAGTTGGTCAATACTAGGCAATGGGAAATCATCTTTAATGGTTGCCTTATTTAGGTCCCGGAAGTCTATGCAAATTCATATACTTTTATTTTTCTTGGGGGAAACCATAATGTTCAAGATCCAGTCAACATACTTAACTTCTCGGATGAAGCCAACTTTGTAAGGCTTAGTGATCTCATTGCGAATGGCCAACACAACCTCAGGCTTTACTTTACGAGCTTTTTGTTTAACTAGCTTAATGTGAGGATCTAGAATAATGTTATGCTATATTATATGAGGGTGTAAGCTTGGCATGTCCTTGTAAGACCATGCAAATGCCTTGACATTATCACTAAGGACTTTAGAGATGCTTTGTTGGATTTGAGGCTCTAATAAGGAACTAAGCTTTAATGTTTTCGCCTCACCTTTGCATGTTATTAGAGAGACTTTAATGAGGGGATTTTTGATCATGTTACCTACTTCTAAGTCTAGAGCTCGAACTATATATTCTGGCTAATCTAGTAATGTCTCTAGGGATGCCAAATTTGTGTAATAATTAAGCGGTTTGATGTCTAGGAGTTTTGTGTTTACGCATCTTGTGGATCCACCATAACGTCTGGTCAAGACTAAGGGTGAATGAAGACTCTTATATGTGTTCATTTTTGTAATCTTGTTCAAGAGATCCTACAAAACAACTAGAAAAATGTGAAGCAGCACCTATCTTAATAAAGTGAAATGCATAAAAAAAGGAAGACAATGCTATGAAAGCTTAACTAAATGTGTAGTATGTAAAGTGATTTTCTGCGGCCTCGATTGGCCATAAAATCACCAGTTTAAGGTCATAGCAGATCATAGATTATGCATGGGACATAAGTTTAAGTAAAGATTAAAGGTTTGAAATGTGGGATCAAGCTAAATGTTTATTGGGCAATTAGAAAAAACTAAAAAAGAATTTCTAAATGTAGGAAGCTGAAAAAGTTGCAAAATTTTTTTAACTCTAGATGTTACGTTCGTCCCATGTTACATGTGGGACACAGGATGTTTCACATTATGCACAAGACATGGAACGTCCTGGGAGGGTGACATGTTCTTTGACCCTAAAGGGTATAAATAGAAGTTTTACCCATGGTAAACCTATCATTTTCACCGTTAGAGCCAACAGGCATCTGAGCATAGTGCAACTAAGGCAAAGTGTAGCAATCATAGAGGGAAGCTAGAGCATGATGCATAGGAAGCTAGAGCATAGCAACAAGAGATGACACAAGAAAACAAATGCAAACACCTCAGCCTCACCAATGTTGATGAAGGTAAGTGCACCTTGAGGCACCTTCCCAAGGTGCACATTGAGGATTGCCAGGAGTTGCCGTTGGCTCAGTAAGTTGTTACACTCTACCCATGTGATTCTATTCTTTCTTGCCTTCCTACGCATTCTTGGGTATTTTGGGTTTTGGGTTGTGAGGGTGGCCTATCATGGGTAGGGACCACTGTCGTTGCTGTGGTCACTCTGAGTCACAACCAAGGAGGGAGTACACATGCTACATTTTATTTTATTTTGCCTCTTTTTCTACTTTTTGTGTCGATGGTTTATAGGCATCTTACATCAAGGTGCAGAACAAGGGTTTTTGGTGTCCCACGTCATGAGATGGAAAGGGGGTAGCATCCCATGCCCTGGCACATAACAAAGGTTTTTGGGCATTCCACAAGTGTAGCATAAGATGGGGTTTTGATTGCATGTATCACGGGCATAGTGTATCATAAGGATTTGGGCATTCCGCATTTGATGCCATGGAAGAAGGATTTTTTGCGTGTCCCATGTCACGACATAGAACGGGGTTTTTTTGGCATCCCACACTATAGCATGGAACAAGGGTTTTCTGCGTGTCCTATGCCACAATGTGGAACAAAGGTTTTAGCATCCTGGGCTGTGATGAAAAATAGAGGTTTCCTGGGCGTCTTGTGTCACAGCATGAAATAAAGATTTTTTGGTGTCCCATGCCATAGTGTAGAACAAGTGTTTTCGATGTTCCATGACACGAGATAGAATGGGGGTAGTGTCCCACACCCCCCTTATGTAATAGGGGTTTCTGGGCATTACACGAGCGTAGTGTAGAATGAAGTTATGGCAACATGTATCACGAGCATAGTGTATCATGAGCGTCTAAGCATTCTGCATTCTATGCAGTAGCATGGAACAAGGGTTTCCTGAGTGTCCCATGCCATGATGTGGAATAGAGGTTTCTTGGGCATTCCGTGCCACAACATGAAACAAGGGTTTTTGGGTGTCCCATGCCACAGGATAGGACTTGACCAAGGTGGCCTAGGATCATGTTTATCACATTAGGGTTTCCTTGAGAGTGTGACAAGAAGTTAGAAAATATTTTGACACTCCTATGCTCAACACTCAGGAAATTTGTAAGCTTTGCAATTCTCACACTTTGAGATACCTTTGAATCATTCAAACCTACTATAAATGCCTTGTAATTATCATTTTATCTTCTCTATAATTCTATTTTTGTACACCAAATAACTCTATGGTAAATGGATAATTTCTTGACATTGATTTCTTGGAAGTTTTAGGAAGAAAATCTTGATTCTGAGGCATTTTGCAATATGTAATTATTATGGTGTGAAAGATTATGCATGTATAGACCAAGTGATCTGGTCGGTATTGTTAGAAAATATGTTTTTAGCTCAAAAATTTTGAAATTTCTTTTGTAGTGTTAGCTTGTACCAGGTAAGAAGTTTTAGGGAAAGTAGGTCCATGGTTAAACTTTTGAACATTTTATATATTTGCACTCTTTAGTCCAAAATCTTCTTTCTAGCTTTCAGTTTATGATGGACAGTTTTCTTACAATAAAACTATGTTTAATTCTTTATGCACACAATATTTTTCGTATTCTTTCATTTAGTAGCAGGACAATATTTAGGATGTAATGTGACTGCATAAACTTCTACGTCTTTATGTGTCTAGAATCTTGTTACCGTTTAATTCACAAATACTAGCTATTTTGATTAAAAAGCACAAAAATTTGTTATGCACATAGTTTTCAACTTAGGGTCACCACATTCTAGCTATAGCATTTTAGATGCATTGGGCATTGGCTAAAAATCTCCATTATTTAAGCAGCTTCTATTGTCTTATGCCCTAGATGTTCTTATAACTTGTTTAGCCAATTAGTTTTTGCAGGCAAAGCAGATGAAAGTAAGTTGGCAACTTGCATTCTAAAATTTGTTGTTGCCTTCTGGCAAGAAAATTATGTAATGTTAGGATGGTATCAGTTAATGCAAGCTGGTTAATTAGAATAGTTTTTTTTTTTTACACATGGAAATAAATTATGCTTTTAGAAGCATTTCCTTCTTACACTGTACTAAACTGTTTCATGGAAAATTGCAATTATGAAAGTAGTAGTATGTTCAACAATTGGTGCAAGAATGTTATCTAGCAAGATACTTTGCTAGAGCATATGTTGGAGAATCAATGATTTCAAAAGCACAATCTTAAAAGTTGCAATTGTGTTTGGATGATTTCATTGGGTGGTGACATTGTACTAACTTCAGTTCAATTGAAGAAGATCTTCATATTGCATTGATAGACTATGAAAACAACCTTTTTATGTTTCAGCAATAATAGCATTTTCCATATACTTGTAATCTACATTCAATGTTTTGTTACACACAACTTTGAAGACTTCATGAAAATCGTATGTGTTAATTTTTATCTTAATTTCTTTTGTTATTTTACTTAATTGAGAAGTTTTGCTCATTATCACAACACCTTTATCCCAACAAATTCACGATAGGGCACAAGATTAGCAATTGTACTATCTCACCTATTAGCCTCGTGGCCATTAAAATTTGTTAAGACATGTTTCATAGTATAAAAACATAAATGCTTTTTTGTTTTCTTGTTTGAATGAGAATACACCAATCTTGTTAAGGTGTTTTTGCATAAGAGATAAGAGACTTTTATTTCTCATTAGTTCGTAGATAAAAATATGTATACTTAAAACCATCTATGAAGTGCCACTTTTGCTAGTTTATCATGTAGTTACCAAGATTGTCAAATAATATATGTTGTAGGGGAACAATATACTTGGATTTCAAAATTCAAATTTGCAAGCAATTTAATTATTTTATTTGTCTAGTTATCCATGTGTTTCAATTTTGTTTCTTTATACAGTCCAGAGGGATTGAGATTCACATCACACAAGGAAATTTCCCATCATCTTTCGAGGACTGGAGAAAGTAATGATTCAAAAATTGTTGGAGAATTGTCTAGGAAAATTTTTGGAAAAATACATCAACCTACAGATAATATGCACATTACAAATAAACTGGCACATCATCTTTCAAGGGGTGAAAAAAGGAATGATGCAAAAACTGTTAGAGAATCTTGCAGCAAAATTCTTGAGATAAAACATGGACCTTCAAATAATATGCCCTTAAGAAATAAATGGGCACATCATCATAAAAGGGTGAAAAAAAAAAGAATGAAGTAAAACCTATTGGAGAATCTTCTAGCAAAATTTTAGGGATAAAAAATCCACCTACAAATAATATTCCCTTTATAAATAAAAGGACACATTGGCTAAAAAGGAAAATGATGCAAAAACTATTTGAGAATATTCTAACAAAATTTCTATAGATAATTTGCCCTTTACAAATAAACTATCCCTCCTTGTAAGTAAAAGTAGTGAATCATTTTTGTTTGGGTTAAAATTAGTCTACTTATCACTAAAAGAATGCATGTGAATAAGTTTCTATTGTGGGTTCTGAATAGGAACAAGCTATTATGCTTGAATCACCATGCAAACTCTTCAATGACTCTAGCCAGGTTTGCCAATCACAGTTTATTAGCAAGGTAAGAAAATGTTATTTTCATAATTTTTTTGTGATACATGAATTAGAAGTATGAAGAAGAACTATTATGTGTAGTGTGATGATAGAACATTTGGAAGTAGTGTATCCATAGCAACAACTACAGATTGCCACCATTTTGATATCATAGTTGATCATCAAAACATTACTTATTTACATCTCAGTGTGTGATATCTTTATCATTGGCTTTACTCTAGCCTTAAAAATGAGTGCATATTCATTGAAATTGTTTGATGTAGGTTGTCAATTCAGGAGATTTAAATAACATGGATGCAGATGTTTCAGAAATGGAAACTACCAATTTTGATGATAACCCCAATTATGCTATTGAGTGTTCATTAGTGCAAGAAAAGGTTTTGAATTATAAATCCAAAGGTATTAAGGGAATCTCAAATGTGAATTGTGAAGATGCAAATGTTTCAAAAATGAAAAGTTATAGTTTTATTAATAACCCCAATTAGGTTATTGACTATTCATTAGTGCAAGAAAAGGTTTTAAATTTTAAATCCAAAGACATCAAGGGAATCTCAAATGTTAATTTCAGAGATGCAAATGTTTCAAAAATGGAAATCGATGATAACCATAGCGATGCTATTGAGCATGAACTATTAGTACAAGAAAAGTTTCTGAATTCTAAGTCCAAAGACATCAAGGAAATCCCAAATGTCAATTCAAAAGATTTAAATAACAAGGATGAAAATCATGTTTCAAAGATGAAAACTGCCAATTTTAGTGATGACCCCGATGATGCTATTGAGCATGAATTGTTGGTACAAAAAAAGGTTTTTGAATTCTAAATCCAAAGACATCTAGGGGATCCCAGATGTCAATTTAGGAGATTTAAATAACGAGTATGCAAATGTTTCAGAAATGGAAATTAACAATTTTGATGAAAACCCCAAAGATGCTATTGGGCATGAACTATTAGTACAAGGAAAGGCTTTGAATTCTAATCCAATGGCATCAAGGGGATCTCAAATGCAAATCATGATGTTGGACTTTTTGGTTCTTCTGTTAATTTTCAACAAGGTGGTTTGGCTCAAAATACTAACGAATTCATGTCCAACTTGTCTTACAATAATAAAGAAATGGAGATTTAAACAAAAAATCCTACCTCAAGCAACTTAGAAGTCATTTCTAATGAGGTATGCTTTGCAAATAGCAAATAAAAATAATAGGTTTGCCATACACTTTTTAGTGATAGTAATATTTACTATGTTGATCATGCTTACCTGCAAAAAGAATATTTGAGAGATAATCAAATGCACATGGAAATCAAGGTTATTTTCTCTCATGAAGCTTTTGAAACTATACAAGATGTATCTGCTACATCCAGTTGTGAGCTCACAAATGCTTTTTGCAATGCTCTTGATACGATGGAAGTACAGTTGTTGATGCAACATATGGTCTTCTATCGATGACTCAGATAAATAATGAAATGTCTATTCCAATAAAAGGAAAAAATATGTTAGAAATAATCCTTGGAAAGGTAAGATAGTTTCATCCATTGTCATTATTCTAGTCAATCTCCTAGGAAAGAGTTTGTTTATTTGTTTGACATTTTTGTTTTTCAATTTCAGGAGGAAGATATTTCCAAAAATAAAAATCATCAAAATTTGCTTGACATAGTAGACTTCTCTAACCTTGATGGAGTAGTGGACTTTGACCTATTTTCAAACTTAATGGATCCACTAGGCCAATTTGGTTGGTTGCCACCATCACCTTAGAACAATATAAGGTCAACTATGTTAATTTCATTAGTGAACCACTCATATCAATTTTAAAGATTATTACCTTAATTTTTAAATACATCATTGACACAAACAAAATTCATGGTGATGATTGATGATATACATGAAAGATAAACATTTTTATTTCTGAAAGGTATGATTGTTTTTATTGAGGCAAGGAGTTCTTTGTTATTTAACCTTTTTTTCTTAAAATATGAGATATGCTACCCAGAGAATGTGACAGATCAGTTAGCTAAGATACCGTAGATGCCACATCGTATTTGCATGGTAGCATCCTTGTTAATGTGTCTCAATTGGCTGCTACATTACATCTACGATGTCGTAGATGTAATGCTACATTTTTTTCTATTTGATAAAGTTAATTTTTGTTCACCTATAATATTGTAACTACAATATCATATCTACGATGTTGTATATCTAATATCGTAGCATATGCTATGACATCGTAGATCCTATATCGTGGGATGTGTGCAGTCTATAAATGCAACACTTAGATGTATGGATCCACATAAGTTTCATTCCACCCTTAGGTAGATTCTTGCAATTTTGTTTCATAGTTTTAGTAATAAAGAGTGAATGCCCATAGTGTGGTGTTGAGTAGTTGCACAAAATATTTATTCAAGTAAAGTGTACTTGGGCATAGTTCATGATTAGAAATAAAGATTGAGTTTTCTTTTCATCATTGCAGCATCCACTTAGTTTTATTGTTTTACTTAGCATAGTTTTTGCTATTTTCTTGGTTTAATCATTTACATTTTTAAGTACTTTACTTTCTTATTCATTAATAAAGCAGAATGAGTATGATTGGTTTCAAGTTTTTAGTGTAATCATTTGGTAATCCCAGTACTGTTATAGCTTGGTTCACCTAGTAGCATAATTCATGATAATCCAATAACAGTTATATGAGCCCAAGACGTATACAGTAAGCCAAGATCAAATACTCATCACTCTAGGCTAGAGTAAATTTACGTTACTATCATTACTTAGATTTAGATTTCTATTTTTAACTTCCATCATGTTTACAACTAGGAGTATTAAAGGCCAAACAAGATCAATTATCATATGCCTCACTTTGAACTAAACTATACATGACAAAGCTACCACTAGTCAAAGTGGAAAGATAACGTCCTATGATAAATGCTTAAAAATATAGATGCCACAAACTAGTTCCATCTATAGAACTCTATCGAATCATGTGTGAATGCTTGTGATTCGTATAGTTGGGCATAAGGGTACTTGCCACTCATCATTGACACCATGATCAATGTGTTATATACGATCGTTGTAAATGCATTAACGATCTATCTTTTAGACAAAATTAATATTTTAAGTCACACACATTATTAAACAAAACCATGTCTTCTTCACACAGGGTCAATAATGCATCATATGATGAAAACACTAGTAGGGGAAATCATAGGTTCTATACTTAGGAAAACTTAAGTAAACAACCACAAGCACAGGTTTCCTATGCTCATGTAGATCCTTACTACACTCAAAGACTACGTTCAACTAATGCAAACAATCCTAGAGGAGATGGAGTATGTCCTAGAACAAGGAGGGCCTTAATGCCTAGGACCTTCTCTAAACCTAGAAGAGATAAATAGAAGGACCATAGGGGGAGATATAGCAGTGATGATGATTCTCCTAGTTCCCCATCTTTCTCTTCCTCTTCAATGTCTAGTTTTGATGAAGATGAGTGTAGGTATAGAAATAGGGATCAAGATGAAGATAGAAGTATAAATAGATGAGAGCATCAATATAAGCATGAATGAGATCATCATAATAAGATAACTAGAAATAGAAATTATCACCATGACATGTGTGATGATGATGGACCCTTGTTGGCTATTAGGAGCATGATAGAGATAATGGAGGTAGTTAGGATACCTCACAAGCATCAAAATAAAAGTTGCATCAAAAAGCTTAATATGAATAACATTCCTAAACTTGCAGGAGGCTATAACTCTAATCCACAACATCACTTACAAGCCTTCCATGATGCATGTGCCTTACAAAACATTAAGAGTGAGTGGCAAAAGATTAATCTCTTTCCTTGGACACTAGTTAATGAAGCTGAAAGTTGGTATATATAATTGGAACCAAATTCAATCCATCGATGGTTCACAATCTTGGAACTCTTTAATGAGAAATACAAAACTTATGCGAGAGTGTCCAACTTGAGAAAACAAATCCAAGGATGGAGGCATGAAAAACATGAATCATTGGATGTGGCCTTGGATAGATACTATTTGCTATTACATAGATATCTAGGCCATGATTTCTCTTAAAAAGAGTAGCTTTTCCACATCATAGATGGGCTTCGTAACCAAACAAGGGAGACCCTTGAGAATTATGTCCAAGGTCAATTATCCAAAGTAAAAGCTCATTAGATACAAAGGCAAGTTGAGCAAGTGGTAAAGGGAAAAAAAGAGTTATATAAATAAGAAAATGTAGAGGAATATAACTAGGATCCAACTCTTCAAAAGAAGAGGATCCATACCTATGATGAGGAAAAAGAGGTAGATCGTCAAAAGGTAATTTCATAACAAATATTGTCAATACACAAGTTTATTGCTAAGATTGAATCAAGGATAGATAAGATGTGGTAGTTGATGAGTAAAAAAGTTACAACATACATGAAAACCATAGAGGAGAAGATAATGCAAAAGGATCAAGTGATCAAAACAAGAGGAGGAAAAAGACCAAACTTATTGGCAAAAAGGAAAAACAACTGTAGTAGAAGAGGCTATAGACTCAACCATAGAAGAGAATGATTCATGTGACATCTACCAATATGACCATACAAAAGGCTATTACCCAGTTATGTTACATCTATAAGAGTTTTGGGCTTTTGCTTTGAATCCCAAGTTCATACAAAAGCAAATGCCTAGAGAATTACCTTACTTACAACCATACTATTCTAGTGGGGCTTCTTATCAACCTCAAAACTACTATCACTCAGAGTGGAAAAACCTACAGTTGTGGGGGATGCCATGAACTAACCAGCAATATCCTTATTGCTAGTTGGACATGTATGACTACTATGTTCAACAACCTATTTCTCAAAATGATTCTACTTCCTTTACCTCACTACTATTACTTTCCCAAATATCATCAACCCACAACATCTCCTATGAGATCACCATTTCAAATCTCTTATCCTCCATGACATCCTCATTATTCTCCTACTTCCCTCCACCATATGTCAGCACCAATAACACAGGAAGGATTGACACCACAACATCAATAGAAGACCCACATTTTTTTGCGAACATACACGTAAATGATAATGCTAGTAGATCTCAAGCATAGTCTCAAAAACATTCATTCTTTAAGACAATTTTCACACATGAGCACAAAACATGTAGGCCTACTAGCTTATCAAAACCAACACAAAGCTAGCCAGGTGCACCATCCTTCCTCACCAAAATAATGTCTCCAAATCCTACATAAGAGCCAACACCCATTACCACTCCAATGCATCATTATGGAGAGATAGACAATTCCATGCATCACTGATAATGATAAAGGGTGTAGTTGTGGGCTGAAAGTTCAAAATATTATTACAATCCCTATACCAACCCACAACAAATGTGAAAAACAAGTGTGTGAACAAAACAAAATCATGAACCACTAAACCAAAAGACACCTAGTGGCTAAAAATTAATAATCTAAAATCATCTAAAACATACACGAAAACATCTGAACCACGTATTAACTCCTATTCTAAGAAAATGACTCCAACTGAGAGCTCACAAGCAAATATTAAATCACAATCATACATCAATAAATAGAAGAAATAAGGACTTTGATCAAGAGTCAATTATCATCAAGATTACCTAGGACGATAATAGAAAAACTAAATTGCTAAGCATGGTAAGTGAGCAACTTAGAGTAAATGCTCCAATGAATCTAGGGTGCATTTTCTGAACACTTGTCCATGCATTCAATTGTGGGGAGAGGCCTTATCCTGACTTAGGAATTAATAAGTGCTTTTAAACTTTTTTGTTTTCTACTTTTTTGAGGTTTATAATTTGTTGTTATACCTTTTTCTTTTCTTAATACTTTTTCACATTCTTTAATATCTTCTCATTCTATTATACTTTTTCATTTCTTAAATTTTTGATATTCTTTGATATTTTCTAATTATTTGATAATCTTTCATTCTTACTATCTTTGCAATTCTTGATATCTTTTACAATTTTTTCTATACTTTTCTATTATTCTTACATGTACATATTTCTATCAATTTTTCAATAGAAAAAATTAAATAAGATAAGATGTAGTCCCAATAAGGTGAAAATATCTCTATATTATCAATTATAAGGGACTGGTTATCTATCCAGTGAGACCACAATATCTATCCATCCATTCCAATAATAAGAGGTTCTTACCATGGCCATAATGATATTCTTTTAATAATAAAACTAAGAATAGATATGTGATCATTATGCCTAGACAAAAGGGTGAAGAACCAAGTGGGAATGCAAAGGGTATGACACAAAGGATATTTGTGGATTCTCTTGGCTTACTGCTATGAGTTCTCTCCTGTTTCTAGGGAAGTAGTATGTCCTTATAGATCTAACAAAAAATGGGAGTGAGAATACAATAAGTGCTACCTTACCATGTCATTGGAAAGGTAGTTCTAAAAGTAGTTCTTCGGTAAGGTTGACATAGTTAAAAATAAAATCCATGCACAGAATAAATTGTTCAGGGTTCCACTAGAAAGGCAAGTTACCCATGCCTAAAGGTAGTTAGCTTTTTAGGAATCTAAATAATAATAATAATAATAAGTGCAATGAATAAACTCCTTCATTGGATAATACACCAAGTGGTAATACTCTTTGCAACAATGGTAGTCTTACGGTTGTAATTCTCAGAGATGAAATAATGCAATGCCACTGGAAAGTAGTCTGGACTTGGTTTGAATTTTGGAAAGAAGGGCTAATGATTACCTTAACCATCAATAACACACAAGAATTCATTATGCCTATGCTCAGATACCTCATGTCTCAATTTCAATAATCCTTTCTATAGTCCATCACACCTCACTATATATTTAATCATAACTTGTGGTTTTATATAATATAGCATTATTTTCCGAATCTAGTGATACTAGCATGTGTATTTTGCTAGACAAGTATGTCTTGTATTCAACTCCTTGAGTACCTTAGGATACTTTAGACATGGTTATACAAGGGCAGTAAGGGCTAGAGCCTTCTTTGGGGAGGATCCACTTGTATAACTCTCGTATTTCATACTTGCCAAGCAATTTCACATCATCTTGTGCCTTCCAAAACATCTAATAAACTTTCCATATCATCTAATAATTTGTTTGTACATCAGAAATTCATTATCCATTTCTTATCCATACCATAAACTTTCATTGCTTGAGATTCCTTCTTCATGAACTTTGAATGCCAAATTTTTAAAAATTGTGCATCAATAATAGCCCAAGACCTTATAAACAAGCTTCACATCTTCTATAAATTCCATTTGACTCATTTTTTTCTTGAAAAATCAATGGAAAATTTGAAATTTTTAATTTTGACGTCATAGTTATGATGGAGTAGACACCTATGATGTCATATCAACAATGTATGATCTATACTATCGTGCTTATAAAAATAATATATATACGCATGGGAGTTATTGAAATTTTTCACTTCCTCATTTTACAACAAGAGAGTTTTTGTAGTTTTTTAAAAACTCTTTCACACTAGCTTCCAAAGGCCATAACTTTTCCCTCATAGCTTTGATTTGCAAAATTCTTAAACCTTGTTTTTTTTGGACTGCTTCACTTATTTATGGGGGGTGCATTGCACAATATAAGAAAAATTTTGAAAAATTGATCCACAAATTCTTAATTCTAAAAGATACTATAAAGGGTAAGTACAAAGAGATAATATGAATCTTAGAGTTCAAACTAAGGCCAAAAAGATTCAAATAATACTTCTAATAGACCATGTCAACTATTTAAGGCCATAATAAGAAAGAAAATAATAAGAAGGCCATAAGTTACTAAATAATATAACACCTAAGGGATTTCTTTTTTCTTGCAAATTTTTCTAACTCTGCAATCATAAGATAATAAGAATTTGATCTAATCAAGATTAGAAGGATTATGAACAATTAAGCACCAATGAAAAAATTTTGGTAATGCTAAAATCTTGATTAATTGTAGATTTTCTTGAAGAGGATACCAAAAGGAGAACCTTCACAACCTAGAAGCTGTAAAGACATAACTCCAAGTGTCTCCATTATGACCCACACTAACCAACAATGGTAAATGGAACTTACAAGAAACGTATGAATTATGGTAAAATAAAGAAGCCAATGTAATAGTTCAAATTGAAAGAGTCTCTATGACATACTCAGTAGAGAGGACATATGAAAAAAGAAGACAAGGAAAGAAGAGAAGAAACTTTCTAGAAGCTTGATGACAAAAGGAAGAAGTTGATGGAACAACCACCACCACTTGAAATACTAACTACATCGAGCCACTTTAATTTTTTTTGTTTTATCATGTAACTGTGTCATTTTTGTGCACACCACTGCAACACTAAAAGTTAGTTAGTATTTAGAGTTAGTCAATAATCTTGTACCTTCCCAATTTTAAAAAGAAAGATTGGTCATATCCTATTAACTTAAGGATGAGTTTTTAGTCAGTCATGGGGGTATGTAAATCATCAGTTAGCTGAGATATCGTAGATTCTACATCGCATCTACATTGTAGCATCCTTATCAGTGTGTCTCAATTCATTGCTACATCATAGATGTGATGTCGCATTTGTTTGATAAAGTTAATTTTTGTTCACCTACGATGTCATATATATGATATTGTAGCACATGCTACAACATTTTAGATAGATCCAATATCGTAGGATGTGTGCAACCTATAAATACAATGCTTGGATGTATGGATCCACATAAGTTTCATTCCATCCTTAGGTAGATTCTTATAGTTTTTTTTCATAGGTTTAGCAATAGAAAGTGAATGCTCATAGTGTGGTGTTGAGTAGTTGCATGGAATCTTTATTCAAGTGAAGTGTACTTGGGCATATTTCATGATTAAAAATAAAGGTTGAGATTCCTTTTTATCATTACAGCATCCACTTAGTTTTATTATTTTACTTAACATAGTTTTTATTGTTTTCTTAGTTTAATCATTTACATTTCCAAGTACTTTACTTTTTTGTTCATTAGTAAAGCAGAATGAGTATGATTGGTTTTGAGCATTTAAGTGTAATTGTTTGGTAATCCTAGTAGTGTGGTAGCTTGGTTCATCTAGTAGCACAATGCTTGGTAACCTAGTAATGGTTATATGAGCCCATGACGTGTACGGTAAGCCAGGATTGGATGCTCATCGCTCTATGCTAAAGTAGATTTACATTACTATCATTACTTAGATTTAGATTTTTATTCTCAAATTTCATCATGTTCACAACTAAGAGTATTAAAGGCCAAACAACATTAATTATCATATGCCTCACTTTGGACTAAACCATATGTGACAAAGCTACCATTAGTCCAAGTAGTAAGATAGTTTCTTAGCGATCAATGCTTTATAATGTATATGCCACCACTAGTCCCATCCATGGAATTTGACCAAATCATGTGTGAACGCTTATGATTTGTATGGTTGGGCATAGGGGTACTTGCTGCTCATCACATATAGTTTGTTATATTGCTTGCTCTTTTCAAAATAGCCTCCCATATTATGGTCTATCAATTTTCCCAAAGCAAAATTCTTTTGCTTATTTTCATTACAATGATTTCTCAGAGAATTCATATATATTTTCTTAAAGTACATTTCTTTTGATTGTTTTCATTGCCATGGAGAATTTATTAAAATATGATTCTGACACATTTAACTTGAATTTATTTGAGCATTTCAAGTATATTTTTACTATGTGTCTAAGTTAGCATGTATGTTGGAATTTAATTTTGGATTTACAAATTATAAGTGAGATGCACTAATACTTTGTTAACTTTTACAATGTATATATGAAACTAAAACTAAAATTTATTTTTATTTCAGTTGAGAGGTTAACTACTAGGTAAAATAATTTTTTCATTATAGATATGAGGTTATGGTAAAATAATTTAATCATAAAGTTAAGTGAAGACCCTCGTACTTTGCCACATTGTTTGTACGGGAAATGTGAAGTGATATTCGAAGGATCGAATCTCCCTAGAGGGGAACATAATAACGGTAGTGGCACTACCAACTTTTGTGGTTGAAGCACCATCAAAGTGTAAAATAGCCTCAAATTTTGCAGGTACTTGGCTTATACTATTGACATGCTCATCTAGGAATTCCAGATCTAGTATTGCTTGATCATCTACAGGTGAAACCGTGAGTTGTGTGGTTATTGCTTAACCTTTTGTGGATGCCTACATTATATAGTGTAGGTCAAACTCCGCAATTATTTCCTTCCACCTTGCTATTTGACTAGTGTCATATATGTTTGTTGTAATGGCCCTAAGTATGTTGCTTTTGGAAATGGCATTGACTTGACTACAGAAAAGGTAGTGTCCACTTTTTAAGTGAAAAGACTAAGGCAAGATAGTTCTTCTCCACATCATTATATTTCACCTCATGGACTACTAGCTCATGGCTTAAGTAGTAAACAAGGATCTCTGAGCCATCATCTTGCTTTTGGAAAAGTAGAGAAGCAATGGACGTGTCTAAGGTTGCAAGGTAAATATAGAACGGTTTATCTTCTTGTGGAGGGTAGACTATTGGAAGTTGAACTAGCTCCCTTTTTAGATTGTTTAATGCCTCTTGGAATTGAGTTGTTCACTTAAAGTGGATCCCCTTTTTGAGAAAATGTTGCATTGGTTGCAACTTGTTAGTCAACTTTGTGATAAACCTATGTATGAATTGTAATCTACCTTGTAACCCATGTATTTCCTTTAGGTTTGCTAGTGGCGTTAAGTTGGTGATAGCCTTAACCTTATTGGGGTCTACATGCATACTTGCTTTTGACACCACAAAGCCTAACATGTGACCATTTTTAATGTCAAAGACACACTTTTTGGTATTAATACTAAGTTCATATCTAAGCTAATGTTTGAGGACATGGTCCAAGTCATTTACATGGTCATGAGCTACTTTGGACTTAAATGCTATGTCATCAACGTAGTCATTGAGTAAGTCCAATAGATAATTATTAAAGATGTACATCATCCTATATTGATATGTTTCTCCTAAGTTCTTTAGTCTAAATGGCATCAATGTATAATAAAATGTACCCTAGGAGGTCATGAAAGTAGTGCTAAGTTGGTGCTCTAGGTTGATTTGGATTTGGTTGGACCCTGAGAACCTGTTCATGAAGGACAACAAGGCATGACCAACCATAGTATCAATGAGTTGGTCAATACTAGGCAATGGAAAATCATCTTTAATGGTTGCCTTGTTTAGGTCTCAGCAGTCTATGCAAATGCGTATACTTCTATTTTTCTTGGGGATAACCACAATGTTCGAGACCAAGTCGACATAGTTAACTACTCGGATGAAGCCAACTTTGTAAAGCTTAGTGATCTCATCACAGTTAGCCAACACAATCTCAGGCTTAACTTTACAATATTTTTGTTTAACTAGCTAAATACAAGGATCTAGAATAATGTTATGCTTTATGATATGAGGGTCTAAGCCTGATATGTCCTTGTAGGAACATGCAAATGCCTTGACATTATTACTAAGGACTTTAGAGATGCTTTTTTGGATTTGATGCTCTAACAAGGAACTAAGATTTAATGTTTTCACCTCACCTTTGCATGTTATTACAAAGACTTTTATGAGGGGATCCTCGATCATGTTACCTACTTCTAAGTTTATAGCTTGAGCTACATGTTCTGGCCAATCTAGCGATGTCTCTAGGGATGTCACATTTGTGTCATAAGTAAGCAGTTTGAAGTTTAGGAGTTTTTTGTTTACACATCTTGTGGATCCACCATAAGGTCTAGTCAAGACTAAGGGCGAATGAAGACTCTCGTAAGAGGTCTTGCAAAACAACTAGAAAAATGTCAAGTGGTACCTATCTTAATAAAGTGAAATACATAGAATAAGGAAGACAATACTATGAAAGATTAACTAAATGTGTAGTATGGAAATTGATTTTCTATGGCCTCGATTGGCTATAAAATCTCTAATTTAAGGTTGTAGCAAACCATAGATTATGCGCAGGACATAAGTTTAAGTAAAGCTTAAAGGCTTGAAACATTGGATCAAGCTAAATGTTTATTGGGTAATTAGAAAAAATGAAAAAAAAATTCTAAATGTAGGAAGCTAGAAAAGTTGCAAAATTTTTCTAACTTTGGGTGTTACGCTCATCCTGCGTTACATGTGGGACATAAGACATTTCACGTTACGCATGAGACATGGAACATCCCAAGAGGGTGACATGTCCTTTGACCCAAAAGGGTATAAATAGAGGCTTTACCCATGGTAAACCTATCATTTTTACCATTAGTGCCAACAGTCATCAGAGTGTAGTGCAGCTAAGGTAAAGCATAGCAATCACAGAGGGAAGCTAGAGCATGACATAGAGGAAGCTAGAGCATAGCAACCAGAGATGGTACGCAAAAGTGAACGCAAACATCTCAGCCTCACCAATGTTGATGAAGGTGAGCACCTTGAGGAACCTTTCCAAGGTGCACATTGAGGATTGCGAGGAGATGCCATTGGCTAGGTAAGCTATTACAATCTACCCTTGTGATTCTATTCTTTCCTACCTTCCTACTCATTCTTGGATTTTTTGGGTTTTGGGTTTTGAGGGTGGCCTATCATGGGCAAGGAATACTATCGTTGCTATGGCCACTTTGAATCACAACCAGGGAGGGAGTGCACACACTGCATTTTATTTTATTTTACCCCTTTTTCTACTTTTTGTGTTGAGGATTTATAGGCATCTTATGTCATGGTGCAGAACAAGGGTTTTTGGTGTTCCACATCATGAGATGGAAAGGGGGTAGCATCCTATGCCCTGGCACATAACAAGGGCTTCTAGGCATTCTACAAGCGTAGTGCAAAATGGGGGTTTGGTGGTATGTATCATGAGCATAGCGTATCATAAGGATTTCGGTGTTTTGCAACCCATGCTATGGAATAAGGATTTTTTGCATGTCCTGCATCACGAGATGGAATGTGGTTTTGTTGGCATCCCATGCTACAACATGGATTAAGGGTTTCCTGCATGTCCTACGCTGCAATGTGGAATAAAGGTTTTAGCATCCTCTGCTGCGATGAAAAATAGAGGTTTCCTAGGCATCTCATGTCATAGCATGAAACAAGGATTTTTGGGTGTCCCACACCATAGTGCATAACAAGGTTTTTCGATGTCCCACACCACAAGATAGAATGGGGTAGCATCCCATACCCACATGTGTAATAGGGTTTTCTAGGCATTCCATGAGTGTAGTGTAGAATGGGGTTTTGGCAGTGTGTATCATGAGCATAGCGTATCATGAGGGTTTAAGTGTTTCGCATCCCATGCAATAGCATGGAACAAGGGTTTCCTAGGTGTCCCATGCCACAATGTGGAACAAAGGTTTCCTGGGCATTCCGTGCCATGACACGAAACAAGGATTTTTGGGTATCCCATGCCATAGGATAGGACTTAACCAAGGTGGCCCAAGATCATGTTTATCATGCTAGGGTGTCCTTGAGAGCATGATAAGAAGTTAGAATATATTTTGACATTGCTATGCTCAACACTTAGGAAATTTGTAAGCATTGCAATTGTCACACTCTATGGTACCATGACCAATACTTAGAAAAATATGATAAAATTTTTGCCTAATGTTATGCTCCGCGGGGAGTGTCACCAACACTTAGAAAAATTCTAAGTTTGAAGGTGTCTTTCTCTACGTGGAGCATCACCAGGACTTAGAAAAATTCTTGGTATTTTCTTTAAAATTGTAATGTTTAGAAAAATGTAAGTGTTAGTGATGTGCTTCATTTGGAATTAGGCACATTAGATGGAAATGCCAATGTCCCTGTCCTATGGGACTTGGGAGAAAATTACTTGTGTTTCACATAATTAATAATTTTTTATTTTCTTTTATCTCATTTTATGCATTTTTTTTCTTTTATTACTTTTTTAATCTTTTTTCCAATGCTAACATTTTCATCTTACTGCTATTTTGACACTACAGGGTCTTGCTGAAACCTATTCTCATCATGGTCAAACTGGCGGGAATTTTATGTTGCATGAGTGATCCTATACTAAACATTCCTGCATCACATACACATATGGAACACTAGGGGATTTGGTTTTAGTCAAGTGTACAGGAGTTCCTAGAGTTCTTTCTTTGCCACTTCATTGTGAGCATGTGGTCACACTTGTCGGCTGAAGCATCAGGTGTCATAGTTGATACATTGTTGCCTTGGGAAAACTGAGGCACTTTGAAGTTTATGTCTAATGAACCTACGAATGACGAAGGGGTAGGGAGCTCGAGCTAGCACCCAAAAGGCCTCAGACTCTTATCTTAGATTTTGGAAATGCCCAAGTTCCAATGCTACAACAAATACAACACTGTATTTCTTACTCGACGTGTGCATAACATTTTCCAGAACCCACCTAGGATAGTTTATTCTGCTAGAGGGTGACCCTTTTTGTGGTTTTTTACACTACCTATTATTTCATGACTTAGGGTGCTAACTAGTTTTTTTCCTATTGCTAAGTTTTCCATTGATGCAAACAACCTCCATGATGTAGAGGGGATACTAGACTTAACCCAAACAATCCTATAGGAATTCTCATCTGCTAAGAATATGCATTCTATAGTAATAGGGCAGGTTGGGGCAAATTTGGTGGAATACCCTAGCAGGTATTCCAAATCTTATGAGAGGTGCCAGAATCTTGGCTGGTTGGACATTGAATGGGCAACTCAGATATTGAGTGTGGAGCAGGTTTTGGTCCCACTACTATCATTCTGCACATCGTTTATGCCACGTAAGTTATATCACCTATTTACTTTTATGCACTTTTAATTTTGTATTTCCATCATGTTACTAATTCTACTATTGCTTATTGTAGTCATAGCTAAGTCCAAAGAGGTTATAGTGGTTGTTTCAAGGCACACTGAGGCCACTCTCCTCTTCAAGTATGGTCAAGTTGAGAGCTTACAATGTTGGTTGTGCTATAAGGCCCTGGAAAGGGTAGCCCAGAATATTTAGTGAGCTGAGCTCATGGACCTTCTTTTGGCCATGAACCCAAACACCCAAGTGGCTGAGACGATTGTCCTAGTCAACTTTTTCACCGAGAGTGTCAATAGCTTTCACACACGCATTTATAACATGTGAGTGGTCTTTGAAATCATGAATGACCTCTTTTCAGATCTCATCAACATTCCCTCTAAAGGTCTTGTAGTAGTAGAGAAGACTAATAAGGAGCTAGACCATAGAGGAGGCATTAAAGAGTGGCTGGCACTAAGAAGGGCCTCAAGGGTATACCCATGAAGATGGTGGAATTACCTATGGCCCAACACCTCTATCCCATATCTTAGGCTTGTTTGTTTCCTAAGCTACTTTCCTAAGGAAAGGTCCTTGGCGTGGAGCAAGCATGGGTAATGAGAGACGTGATAGAGGAAGGAACATAGTATAATTCGACCAACTACCTTATTAAGGGCCTACAAGCTAAAATTGTCAAGCTGCATAGCAACCTCCAGGCACAATTTTCACATGCATTTTACCTTCTTTATAACATTCCTATGATGGTTTATGGAACTCTTGGTGGTCCACAAGAATGGGCAATGGATGGTGCAATATTGCACCCAAATCTCAAAGCCATGGATCTACCATTTATTTTGCATGACATGGTCATAGGACCCCCGAGAGGCTATTGGTGAGTCATTCTCAGTGATGACCAAAGGCCATGCAGGGCCATCCTACTGCACATGTGATAGTGTTGGGGAGGCTTCACCAATGAACACCAACAATGCAACAAGAGGGGCATGACTCATTGCTAAGATGGTGAGGTCAAAAGTGCAAATTAAGAAGCCCCATCCTATAGAGGAGGCTGCACGTGAAGTTGAGGAAAGGGGCAAGAAGTTGTGGTTCAAACTCCATGATGTGCAATTGGAACTAGCTAGTAAGTATACATTATTTAATGTTATGCTATTTTGAATTTATTTTTGGACATTCTAACTTAAATTTGTGCAACATAGGCAAAAGGGCCCCTACAACAGAAGAGGAGCCTTTAGAGGACGATGTCCCTCAACTCAAGGGACACATAGTAGATGAGGATGATCAAGAAGTTGCAAAAGTGTTGAGGCAACTCAAAGAAGAGGGGTTGTAGTTTGAGGATGGTGAGTTTGATCATTTGTTTAATGGCATGTAGATGGATGATCCCCCCACTCTCATCCCTAAGGGCTTGTTGGGTAGGAGCTTTGCACTATCATCTTTGTTATGTTCTTTCCACTTCTCTCTTTTTATGCATATATATATTTTTTATTATTTTTATATTTTTTCTTTTTTATGTTTTTGTAATGATCCTAAAATGTTTCATGTTATAGCGGCCGATGCTTCTGTTGAGTGTCCAAAACCAACATCCACTTTTCACACACGACTATGGATGGAAACCCCAGATAAGTTCACCTTTATGCAAGGTATAGTGGATGATATGATTGACCACCTTAAATAGATAGACCCTAAGATGGGTATGTTTACTTTATTATCATTACCTTTTCCATTCCCTCTTTTTTTGTTTGATTTTTTTTGTTTATTTAGTTGTTTATTTTTTGTTTTGTTTATCTTACAACTAATGTTTCACCACTTGGGATAACAGGCTTGTGAGTTCTCTCGTAAGCTGGAGCAGGTGCATCATCATGTATACGATGAGGCAAGTAAGTGCACACTGCACTCTGCATGAGCATTATGGGAGTGTAGGCATGTGAAGAAGGAACTGTGAAAACAAGTGCAAGAGCTTTGGGAACAGAAGGTGAACCAGGTGGCCAAATTGGAAGATTTATAGTCAAGTTATGACTTTGTAGAAGCCCATGATAAATTAGACGATAGTTGGCATACAGCCATGATTGACTATGCAAGGTACTACTTAGTTGTTTGGGGTAAGAATGAGACTACTTGTTAGGTCATTGAATAATGTTTATAGATGGACCTCTTGGCTAGGAAAAACCAAGATTGGAAGGATTATAGTGCAAAATTATATGAATGGGGACAGACTCAAAAGAACCAGAAACATTATTACAAGATGTAGCATAAAGCCTATCACAAGAAATACAGGGACGAGTCTATGGAGCACCAATGTCAAGAGATATTCCTTGATGCAATCAGTGCAAAGAAGGCTTACAAAATGTTTGTGAGCCATGTAGTGGTTAGTCAGTCCCTAGAGAGAGAGAGATCACTATTCCTTCTAGAGAGGTTATTTTTGCAATATTTTTGCTAGAGCCACCCACATGAATAGCCATGGAGAAAGGTGAAACCCTCGCAAGTGTCAATTTGGAAGAGGAGGACTAGACACACATGTCAAAAGATGAAATCCTCCAATATCTAGAGGTTGGCCTCGACAAGATGCCCCCAGACATGGATGTAGGCCCATCTCAGGTTGGTTTAGCTTCATTGTTTTCTATTTCATTATGATTTTGCATGTTATTTTATTTATTAACTGGCTTGTTGTTTCATCTTTGTTTGAAGCAGGCTTTGGGTGAGGGTGCAAGACCTAGTGGAGTAGCAGACAAAGACAAAGGGGAAGAGCCCTAGAGAAATGCTTAAGATGTAGCCCTGCTATTGGGAAAATTTATGTCCTTGTGGACATTTCATGTTGTTGATGTAATTTTGGACTATGTACTTTATTGATGACTTAATGAAAGATATGACATTTATTTCATTTTGACTTGTAATTCCATTGATATTGTTATGATTTTAACCTATGATTTAGTTGATGTAATTAGACCCTTTGTGGATCCCATGTTAGCTTAAGGCCATGGCAGTAGGGCCATTGCTAGTTTAAGGTCATTTTGGGCCATCGCTAGTTTAAGGCCATTTTAGGCCATTGCGTGAAAGGAAGTTGATTGCCAGTTTAAGGCCTTGGTAGGCCATGCAATAGTTTAAGGCCTTTCTAGGCCACATGCTAGTTTAAGGCCTTTTTTGACCTCATGAAAGTTTAAGGCCTTTCTAGACCTTACTTTTTCTTTATTAAGAGAAATCTAAATGAAATTGTAACTAATGTAAGATGTAAAAAATAGTGCAAATTGTAACTGTATAGACAAATGGACAAGAGACAAGTTGGATGGGTAATCGAATTAGGGATATTCCCTAGTTGCATAGATGTTTCCTAAACTGATGTTGGTTAAGTGGTGTATAACACCTAGAAGGCACCAGGTGGTACTCCCCTAGGCCATCATTTGCTACAGAAAAGGGCAATTTTGCCCATAGATCTTCCTCATGGAGGTCACTCATTAATGAGACATGAAATTGCTCATAGTGCTGGTGGTCGTGTTAAGGCACCCACGTTATATCATGGGTCACGATATCGCATATGCGATATATCATGGACCACGATATCTCATCTGCCTGCGATATCGCGTATGCGATATCACAGTCAGCTACAATTTCTATAAATAAGAGGTGGCTCTCCCGCATTTACATCCCAGTTTTAGAGTAGCGAAGCTCTAGCAGTTTGATCCCTCCAGAGTTAGATTTTTTCCCGTGTCTGCCCACAGTGTGGTGAATGTAATTGTACGGTGTCTTTATTCGAGTGTGCCGTACTTGGACATGCACATGACCAGCAATAAAGATCGAGATTACTTCATCATTGCAGCATTCACTTAGTTTATTTATTTGTTATTTATTTAATGTTATTTATTGCTTTCATAGCACAGTGTGAGTACGACTTGACTACGAGCATCTACGAATGTGTACGGCTAGTCAAGAAATCGGTTACTCATCACGATTAGTCTCTCACCCTTAAACTCCTAGAAGCAGAATGAGTACGACTTGATTATGAGCATTTAAGTATGACTACTTGGTAGCCCAGTGGTGTAGCTAGGATCTACACTTGGTAACCCAGTGGTGTATTTGGGATCTATGCTTGGTAATCCCAGTGGCGTACCTAGGACCTACGCTTGGTAGTCCTAGTGGTAGTCGTGCACGAAGTCCAAGATGTGTACGGTTGATCAAGGAATCGGTTGCTCATCGCACTTAGGCTAGATTAGATTTCCTTACCCTTTTCCTCCTAGCTTAGCTTAGTTGGTATGATTTTCCACTGCCTTCAGGAGTAGCATAGAATTAGGAACACATCATACACCTCATCTGGACTAAACCATACATGACATATGCAATACTAGTCTAGGTGGGAAGATAGCAAACTGCGACCTAAGGCTAACTATCTAGGTGCCACAACTAGTCCATCTGCGGAGTTCGACCGGATCGTGTGACGCTTGTTTCGTATGGTTGAGTGTAGGGATACCTCGCCACTCATCATAGGTGCCGTTGCCGGGGATGGTGCTAGTTATCTAGATTAGTTAAATCATACAAGGTCGTTGTAAAGTACTTAACAATATATCTTTCAAGAAATAATAATTATAAAAAGTCACATAAATTCACACACAATAATTCCTCTCCTACAAGATAATAATAATGCCACACTTAGTGAGGGAGTTGATTGGAGAACCAATGAGCTATATGACGATGAATGTTGGAGTATACAACCTAAAGTGGGAGTTTCCTATAAGAATGAACAAAAACAATGTCATCATAATACATGAAAGCCTAACTTACCCGATGACAATGAACCCCCACTGGCCACTACAAGTTTCACGCAAATACAAGAGGTTGTTCGAATCTCATGTAGGCATCGTAAAGAGAGCTGACTACCTAGGCTCAAATTAAACAACTTTCCTAAATTTTCAGGAGGCTATGACTTAGATCCGCATCAACATTTACTAGCCTTCTACGATGCTTGCACATGGAACAACATTGATAATGGTTGGCAAAAATTGAAGCTCTTTCCTATGATACTCGTTGACCAAGCTAAAATATGGTATAGATCGTTAAAACCAAAATCGATACAACGTTGGTCAACAATGGTAGAAGTCTTTAACGAAAAATATCAAACCTACGCAAGAGTGTCAGCCTTGAGGAAACAAATCCAAGGATGGAAACAAGAAAAACATGAACCCTTGGACATGGCCTTAGAAAGATATTATTCACTGCTAAACAACTATCCAAGCCATGGCTTTTCTGAGGAAATGCTAATGTACCATATCATTGATGGGCTACATAATGAAACCAAAGAGACCTTAGGAACATATGCCCAAGGTCAACTATACAACCTACGAACCCATCAGATTCAAGAGCTTATTAAGCGGGTAGAAAAAGACGAAGGAGAATTAGCTACATGGGAGAGTGTATAAAAACATCAACGGGATCAAAATAATAACTCAACAAAGGTCCATGATCATAACAAGGAGATATCAACAAATCTCAAGGTGGAAACATCATCTTTGCCAATACAACAATCGTTAGAAGAAGCTGAAGCAAAGATCAATAAGATGTTGGAATGGATGAATCAAAAGTGTGAAGAATATGTCAACATCATTGGAGATAGAGTTTTGACAACCCAAGAGGCAGGACGAAATAATAGGCATTCGGATAAAAAGAACGAAGGGAATAAGCGCTCAACTGTCAATCATACATATGAATGCAACATATGCCTGTATGATCACCCCAAAGGCCAATGCCCAATACTGTTACATCTACATGAGCATTGGGGAAACACGTTACATCCAGAGTTCATACAGAGATACTGTGTTTGATCACAGTGGCAACAATCCCAGTTGTGGGTAAGACCACCCTTAGACTGGACACATCCTTCACATTTTTCGAATCCAAATGCTTATCACGTTCAACATCCTGTTCCTCCATTCGGGCCATCATACTCTATCTCACCACAATACCATTCTCCACAATACTATCAACCCATACCTCCAACACAACCACCACCTTGTGCACCTTACATCCCTCCTAACTTTCAACATTCTCATCCTTTCCCTCCTTCCACAATGCCACCAACTGTTCCTAAGGTGTTTGTACGACAACAACAATTCACGAACACCACTTGTGCTACCACTACTAACAGCAGTGAAAAGCCTCCTCAACATCAAAGGCATCCTTTCTTTAAACACAGCTGTAGGAAGGGACAACATAACTCTGAGGCCACTACATCTTCCAACCTAGCATAAGTTCCACACTGTGGTGCACCCTTACCTTCGAACCCAATGCCTCATGTAACTTCATCAGGGCCACCATCAAACACTCCAACAACCATACAGTCCAATGAACACAACTGTGGGAGGCATCGTCACAATCCTTGCATATCATCTAATGGTCACAAACACCATAGTGGGTCAACTCATTATCCGAGAACTACATCGTATAAAGTGCCCCACTATGCTTATTATAATCAAGTGTGTGAACCC